>CATQJL010000316.1:26141860-26300477 GCA_958299035.1 Cylicocyclus nassatus
AAGCAGTGGTATCAACGCAGAGTACTCCTCTGATGGACTTGACCGCACTGAAAAATACGGGTTTTTTAGAAAGTTATATCACGTCAAAGTGGGAACTCGCAAAACGCGCATTACTTTTGCACCAACCTAATAATATGCTTGAAAAAATATAATAATATAATATACTTGAATGAGTGTGTACAAAAGAGCAATGTTGCTCATTCTGGAAGATCGTCTCTGGAGGAGAATGGGTGGGTCAGTCATGATTTACGATTACATTAGGTCTAACGTCAAAGCGACACTGCAGAGAAAGTTCGATAATCTTGTGCTTCACAGGAGCGCTGCCAGTTCACCGAGCGCAATGACTCTTTTTGATAAGTGATGATAAGTGATAAGTGCGAGCACAAGTCCGCTATGGTAACGGATCATATAACTAGACATCACGAGTCACAGTGATTGGAGGGTTTTCGCTTCCAGAAAATGTGAGGCCGGTCGTGTAGGGTCTTAGCTTTTCGCCAACACTGCCCATCTCTACATTGATTCTGCGCAAAATCAATGTAGAGATGGGCAGTGTTGGCGAAAAGCTAAGACCCTACACGACCGGCCTCACATTTTCTGGAAGCGAAAACCCTCCAATCACTGTGACTCGTGATGTCTAGTTATATGATCCGTTACCATAGCGGACTTGTGCTCGCACTTATCACTTATCATCACTTATCAAAAAGAGTCATTGCGCTCGGTGAACTGGCAGCGCTCCTGTGAAGCAAAAGATTATCGAACTTTCTCTGCAGTGTCGCTTTGACGTTAGACCTAATGTAATCGTAAATCATGACTGACCCACCCATTCTCCTCCAGAGACGATCTTCCAGAATGAGCAACATTGCTCTTTTGTACACACTCATTCAAGTATATTATTATATTATTATATTTTTTCAAGCATATTATAATATTATCTAATCATTCCTGTTATGCAAGGCAATGTGCAGCAGATGTAGTTCAATTTTCTTCCTCTGATCGTTTTCTGGCAGGCCGCATAGATCGTGGATCTTTTTGCGTGTAATGAAGTTCGGGATCAAATATTTTCGTGACAGCGGTTGAGAAAGAAAATGGTCTGTCTTCTCAGATAATTGCCGGGGGCAGGCGGCCATGCGATTTATGGGCGGGCGGGTACCGAAAAAATAGTTCGCTGATTTCTTGCGGTCCGCTTGCAGATATTTGGAAGAGTTTTAGCGAAATTCTGAACAGATGCTTGGAGAACAATCGCGGTTTCCTTATAAAGAGCTGCGGCGCAGTGGCCGCATTCTCGCGGACTTTCAGCGAGAATATGCAAAATTTCCGGAAGCCGCACGGTCCTTTGTGGAGGACCGCGCAGCCCCCAGGTACTTTCCGCTGAGAGAAAGTACTTCAAACTTGAATAATCAAACCAACGGTGACACCGCCACACAGAGTCTTACCTGTGCTTGGCGTATGCCCAAAACTGCTCAAAAAGAGTCCGAGCGCTCACTGAAAGTTTGGCCAGCGCTCACTGAAAGAAATTATTTGCGAGCGGAGAAAATGCTGTATTGCTAAACGCTGGCAAAATATGCGACAGTAAAGGAAGAACCGCCCGCTGAAGGTTTGGCCGCGCCCCAAAATTCTGTTGACCGCTTGCAGAGAAGCGCGAGTTTGCGGACCGCCTGCCCTCGGCGGTTATCTGAGTTGCTGATACGAGTTTTTGTCTCAGCGGGAAGCATGGGAGGAACAGATAAGCTTTTTCCGTGCCATAAGTGATGCCGATAATTTTTTTGCACCTTAGAAGGATCTATGACGGACTGCGAGATCGATTTAGCATTGATGAAAAATAGAAAGAATTCTGCTTTGTCACTGAAAAACAAAACAGAGAGCAAGCTTTGCCATAAATTAAGCAGGTAGAGAAGATATGCCCATCATTGAATTGGAGTGGTTTGAACACTGAAATCAACATTCCGCATCTACAGAGACAAACCACAAAAGAAATTCGCAGAAACAACCATTAAAAACGTTTAAGAATATCGCATTGAACTGTGTAGCATTGGAATCAAGCAAACCAATAGATATCGCGCTGAAGGAACAATTCCAACAAAAGAAGGCAGGACTCTGCGCATTTACAAAGATGATCAGCACCACTTTGACAAGGCCTTTCTTGCATGTGCGAAAGCGTTGCAGGTAAACGATGCCAGCGGCACTTGGAGATCGCAAACAGCTAGATGTAGCAACGGTGATAGCATATCTATCAGAAGAAAGGCAAAGAACAAAAAGGTTATGTCGACAACTACTAGTCACAAAAAGAACAGCCGAAAAAATGAGGTCGACCAGATTACAGCACCTTAATAACTTTAGTAACGATAACGAGCAGTTGCAGGTGATCATTCTTAGCCAGCTGAAAATAGAAGGAAAGATGTACACGAAAAGCACTGCCGAAGTCTACTGTATCACTACACTGAGCTGTTAGAATGCGATGGAATTCGAACAGTTGAAACAACTCGCATAATCTGCTCTATTTTTCTAGAAAGTCTCTCTTAGCGATATTTTCACCTCAGCCTCTCATGTGCTCGACATCTACAAGTCATGGCAGCTGCATCACTTCAAATAGCCTAGATAATTGCAACGCAGATTTCACACGTTCTACTCATCAGCCACCACTGCTGTATATCCGGAAAAAGAAGAATACTGTTGCTTTCAAACGATCATCTCCGTTGTTATCATCTTCCTTGCTGTTCATTTGCTCTCGGCTGGCGGCACAGAAATATTAGGTTGAAATACGTTGACGTAGCCGTAGGTAGTTGTGATTGTTGAGAATCCGCAGTGTGGACAATACACTAACATGGCAGATTTATTGAGTCAGACGTCTTGTCTGCATTGGGACAGTGTTTGGAAGCCAACAATAACAAGCGGATAAAGGTAGCCTAAGTACATCTGGGCAATAAACATACTCATTACAGCAGGTTATGTTCATGGCATGACCTTTATGGTTTTGACAAGGAATGGCACTGCTGTGAGGAAGTGCCGACAATGTCAGCACACTGCGGCCAGCGGAAGAAATGAGATTGACAAGATGAAACAAGAGTGCAACATGTACATATATTACAACTAATCTCTTTATCGGGGTATCGCAGTGGACGTTGTCGAGTTGACAGGCAGGTGAAAATATGGCCCATGTTGGAGGTGGTACAGTGGCGGGCACGACCTTGTGGAGAACTTGATATGGAATCTGGATGCTGATACTCCAGTTTTGTTCCCTTCATATCGGTGCAGCTGAGATCGCGTTGTTGTAAATGTTTTTTGCCGACAATACCAACAGTTGCCTAAAGCTTAGGCGTCGCGACATGTGTCTAGGCTAAGTTGGAAATACCTTTACATGCTGCTATGTTGCTATACTTGGGATCTCCACAGGCCGAGAATTTGCTGTTGGGAATTTTGTCTTTGCCTGTTCACAATCGTTGCCGTATCGAATGAGATGAAATCGCCTAATCAAGCAGAAAATTTGTTGCCCGACTGATTACTGGGCAAGATTTGCTCAGCTACTTTCACATCTAATTACGGCAAAATATTTCCTTCGTTTTATGTTCTTCAATTCTATCTTCGCATCATTTACGTTCTTCTAGTGTGTAAATAAAACTAGCATCAGTAGCAATTTAAAAGTGAGTTATCTCCTGGTGAATGGATCCAAACCTTCTGCCATCAGCTGTTTCGTAAGTTTGCACTTCTCGCTTTTTGTACGGCTTCCTTAGCACGTCGCTTTTCGATCGTAGCACATTGTCTGTCCATATGGAAAGTTGGGAAACTGTGCAAAGGCAGGTGTAGTATACCAGTTAGAGTGTCTCAGCTGTCACGAATGCTACATAGGAGAGACGGGTAGAATGTGAGGCATAAGGCTAAAAGAACACCTAGCAGGATTAAGACGAGGAGTATTAACGACACCTTTGGGGCGACACAAAACTGAGAGGCACGGTGGAAATGACTATATCGTAAAATGCACTATATTATCGTATGAGACTGAGATATGCGCAAGAAAATGTCTTGAAGCAGCGTGGATTTCCGCGAGGAAACCAAAAATGAATGTCAAAAATGAATGTGTGTCGATTAGCAGTGATCTTCTGCCGTATCTATCGTTATGTCATCTAACAGACGCACATAAAAGCATTGACTCACTGGGTGACACTCAGTGACGTCCGTTACTAAGTAGCTGTGCGGACTTACTGGAATGCGGTGGACTCAAGGTCGGCTCGTTTCTTAACCTCCATGGTCTCGTGTTGCTAGCTTCTGACTAGGTCTAGACTAGCAAAGCGTGAGAGGAGGCTCTTGGTGGTGTATTGTCCAGATTAAGATAAACCTATGATCTTCGTTCAGACCTCTGAAGAAGACGAGACAGTCGAAACCGTCAGGTCTAATAAAGAGATCCACCAACAAACCTGGTTTGGCATAACACGGCATATTACTAACACTTTACAAGATGCCCAGGTTTGAAGATAAGAGAGCATTTAATCTACAACCACTTATTTTTACCATGTCCAACTTTCGCTAATTTTCAAAATTTTTATATGAGACTTTCGGAGGAGCCCTAATAACCAACAGATAACGCAAACCTTTTGCCAACAAAGGCAATTTTTGTAGCCCTACGGCTTGTCTTTCAGAATTTCTACGATTTATTTTTGAAGTGACCCAATTTTACATTCAGCCTATTTTGACTTCGTAAAACGTAAATTGTTAAACACTTCAGTTACCATTCGATGTAACTTTTTCTCCTCCTTGTCCTTCCTAAAACTTGTCTTTTTTTGCCGAGACAGGCGAAATTTGTGGGGAAAATCGCAGTATTTCTCAATTTCAGGAATGCGCACTGCCGTAGCCTATGTTTCAAAATTTTCTCAATTTGAAGCGAAAATCGCTCATGTACTTTTGTAATGGTAGCGGTAGTAATAATCTAGTGTTGAACCTCAGTATTCTGTAGGTTTTGTGCAGTGTTTGGTGCAAAAACAGGTTATGCGTTTTTTCCATAACACAAGACTTTTAGAAAATTATTTAACAAAAGTCTGAAAAAGCAGCTGAAAAAATTGCTTTTGTTGGCAAAGGGTTTGCCTTATATCTGCAGGTTATTGTGGCTTCTCACAAAGTCTCATACAAAAATTCTGAAAATTAGCGAAAGTTGGAGATGGTAAAAACGAGTGGTTGCAATTTCCAGCAAGTATCTCGTCACTCTCGCAACGAAATACAATGGTAGTTTGGCAGCTGGAAAGA
Source organism: Cylicocyclus nassatus (assembly GCA_958299035.1). Classification (NCBI taxonomy): domain Eukaryota; kingdom Metazoa; phylum Nematoda; class Chromadorea; order Rhabditida; family Strongylidae; genus Cylicocyclus; species Cylicocyclus nassatus. The sequence continues at coordinate 26,147,093 of CATQJL010000316.1, forward strand.
GGAAGAAATTCTGCATCGGATACATTTTGAAATGTTAGCTTATCTTCATTCTAACATGTTTGCCGATGGATTGAAAATAACTGACAAAACTTTTGCACCGACCTAATATTAGCGCAACAATCCAGACAATGTCCCAGGAAACGGGAGCGTCAATGCGGGGGTAAAAATCTAAAAGACGCATCAAAAATTGAATTTGGCTTCGACGTGCTTTTCGATTTTGTAAAAAGGAATCTTTGCGTTTCCATAATTAATTTCTTTCTTCTTTATTTTCTTCTTGATGACCACTCCTTTCGAAACATGTTTTTTGGAACAATTGCAAAAAAAAAGAGAAACTAGCTTTTCTTCGCTTTCCCCGTTTTGCGAATTGCTGGTCCTGGAGCGGAAACTTGCACTAAGCCGCCAAATGAAAGTTTGCAAACCTCACTGCAGTGTTTTTATCCGCTTTTCAGCAGTTTCTTTTGCTTTTAATATCTGTTTTACGTCATTTTACCTTGATTTTCATCAAACACCTTCACTTTTTATGAGGTCATATGTTCAAACACCCTTCAATTTTTTACGCACTGTCTCTAGACTATCGAAGGTATGCCGAGAATGGATTGCGAAATTTTCGAAATTTACTTACATGGGTTATAAAAATGTGAAAGTGACTCTATCTATTCTTGTATGTAATCAAAATAATTTTTAAAATATTCAAAAATTCAAGCAGCCTTGTAAAAATCTGGGGGTGGCTAACGCCACGCCGCCCACTTCTTCAAGATTTTAAGAGTTATGGACCCGCAAAAACTTTGAGAAGCCTTTCCTACCTCCGGTCCCGAAAACAAAAGATATTGCGAGTTACTAAGAATATTCTTGTCCACTTCCGATCACCTCATCCGCGCCAAACAAAGAAAGCCATTATCAAGAATATGTTCCGGACAGCTCTTCGTGTTTCTAGTGGTCAGTTAGAAAGAGTAGAATCAGTGGCGCTTGCGCGAAGAATTGCGGCCTCCATTAAGTACGAAAATCTGTTAGAACAGCAAGGCGGGATGAAACGCCGTACTGATTGTGAGCTGGACAGAACAAACACAACTGATAAGATCCTTTTCTGCATACCCTATCCGATGAAGTGAGCATTGCCTTTCGACATTGTCTGAGGAAACTTTGGGAAAGATACAGTTGCACAAGTGGAACCCTCCCCCCGTCCCCGAATAACCTTAAAAGCATTTTGTCAGCATTCGTATCTAGGATCGCAGCTGCACTACGCCCACTTGCATCATATACCCTGAGGGGTGCGGAGACTACATGGCGGCGGGGCTCTCACCCGCGGGAATGCGGCGACAAGTACATAGGTGAGGCAGCGCGACCGCTATGTGTTCGCATTAGAGAGCCTTAGGCGGAAGAATATATTATGAACTTCCACCCCACTGAACGTTCAGAGGGCGCTGAAACATGCGAAGACAAATTTTGATGTTTCAGTGAAAATCCTGGCGCGTGAATCACAAACATCGGTTCGCAAATATTTAAAGGCATTTTGGACACATCCCAAATCCCCTAAAATAAATCGTAAAGAAGAATGCCTATCCAACAGTCGTGAACTCGTTCTGTACCTGGGTCAATTCTTCTGATACAGCAGAAACGATATAAATGGGCATGCCATTTGTGTTTAACCAAGCAGCTCTCGCTCTGGCATCAGAATCATAGTTGCGATAGGGAGAGCTTGACGTGAGGCCGTGAGGTAATTTGAGAGTGAATCATGATCAAAAAGCTATTGGAGATTTACCTCATTCGTGAAACACGACAACCACATATTCCTTAGAAGAAACATTTATATCAGTTATACAACGAGAGTTATTGCAATGGTTGCTTTTCCTCATGCTGTTTTAAAGCGTCTACAATAGTTTTGTAGCATAACAGATCAACTAAATTTGGGAACTAAAAACAACTCGAAAATCTAAACACTTCTAGAACGAATATAGGAATCAAAAAAAACATTTGAATTTTTTTAATAAGAGCCTAAATGGTATGCTTATTTGCTGCCTTTTTCTTCCATGTTTTTTCGAAAAAAAAATTTTCAAGCCTAAAGGTTCTATGAATCCTGTCACAATTTTGAGATAGATAAACAGATAGACGCTTTTGCTTGTAAAAAAGCAAGGAAAACCAACTGCAGAGTGTCTCAAAAGTCTTCAAGCCTAGTATTTTCTCAGCTGCAACTGCACGAAGCAACGCTGTTATATGAAATTCAGCAGGAATCTTGTAAAAAACCTACAAGATGAAAATGTACACTCAGTTTAAGAAAAACCTTTATTTAACCTTCACGCAATCCCTCAACTCTTGCGGAACGCATGCACCGTGGCAGACAGATAGTTGAAGTCGAGAATATCTCACCCCTTCTGAAGCAAGCATTCTAGACTGTCCAAAACAATGTGAAACAGAGCAAGTCTTGCTTTCCATGACTGGTCAAAAAAAAGTTTAAGAGTTTTAAACCGGCGATTAAAAGCACGTTCATCTGAGAAGCACTTTTGTGAGATTTAACAAAAGTTTCAAAATGTAGCAATCAAGTTTCTAAAAACTAGGAAAATAGCAATTTTTGTGTGTATGGAATGACTTTAAAATGATAGTTCGGTAAGAACGGCACAGCTTACAGCTAAATTCAGTGATTCAAATTGATTTAGTATTGAAGTTTCAGTTTTCTCGGATTTTTGTTTCCGAGAACTTTTTCTTCTTATTGACATGGCACTACTTTGAGTGATTGTATGCTAATCCTGCATTAATGAATAGACAGCACTGATTAGTTTTGCACTATAGACGTAAAGTGAAGCTAGCTCTACAATATGCAATTCGAAATTCCGCAAGAGCAAAAGAGCTATAGACGTTTGAGTAAAGGGTACGTTAACATTGGATCTGCCTCAAAATTGAAGTGTTGTTTGTTCCAAAAACAATATTTTGAGAATGTACAGCGCAAACGGTATGATTTTCTTGAGGTATACTAAAAACTAGACAAAGTATTCATACGCAATATTTAACTGAAGAGCGAGGAATACTAACAAAATTACTAAGTCGGGAAGTTAGGCTCAAAGACTTTTAGGACACCTTGTAATATTAGGTTGTCCCATAGGTATTTTCATGTTTGAGTTTTTGCTATAATAAGTCACACACTTCTTACTCTATATAGACGCAAGACACCATTCGACAGAGCAAAGCAAGCTCTTTAAGGCGCTTATGCTTTTGCACCAGCTTAGGTCCAGCTCAAGTTTCAAACCAAAATCAAGTTTCGGAAGCCCAAAAAACTAAAAAATTTTTGTATCTTTGTTTAAAAAAGTCCTACAGATCCACTCGCTCACGCATATGCATACCACATCAGGCATTCAATGTGCTGTTGTTGTATTTTTTTTAGATGAAATGCTGAGTTAAAACCCAAGTGAGGAAAGTAAATTCGATAATTCTCGCGAACTAGAATTTATAGAAAGCCAAAAATCTGCAGTAGTACTTTTAAGAGCTTTTAGTATACAACTGTCAGTGTAAGAACAGCACAGCGTTACTTTGATAAAAACATGGAAGTTTTCGGTCTCTTGATTTTAGCTGATGAAAAAATGCAGCAACAGCACATACAAATGTCTGATGTGGAATGTATCTGCGTGAGGAAAGATCTGTAGGACTTTTTTGAATGAGGATACAAAACTTTTCAATTTTTTGAGCACACGAAACTTTTTAGATTTTGGTTTGAGACATGAGTTACACCCAAACTGGTGCAAAAGCATAAACGCCGTCTTGTAAAGCTTGCTTTGTTCTGTCGAATGGTATCCTGTTTCTATTTAGAATAAGAAGTGTGTGACTTATTTTAGCGAAAACTCAAAAATGAAAAGACTTATGGGACAACCTAATAAACAAAAAAAAACCACTTAATAAGTACAGGATGTCCCAAAAAATGTGAACACTGTTTGATAGTTGGTAATCTTTTTGTCATGAAGTTCTTCGAGAAGTTTGAGGTACCATTCTGTAGAGCGTTCAATTTAGACTCACAGTATAAAGCTACTAATCAATCACTCTTTATTACTGTAAGATTACGGTACAAACTCTCAGCATAATGCCACTGTATAAACAGACTTTTTTCAGTGAGTAGGACTAGTCCAGTACAAGAAATTTTGGCTTGTTTGGTTTTCTTTCTGAGCCAAAAATCGCTTTCGATTTCCAAAAAAGTTTCCACTGTAATCCTACAGTAAAGAATAGCGGTTGATGAATCGCTTCATATTGTAAATCTAAGTTGACCTCCCTCCACAGAACAGTGCTACAAGCTTCCCGAAATACTTCATGACAAGAGAGCTATTTACGATCAAATAGTCTTCACATTTTTTGGGACAATTGTATAGCCGATAGCTATGGTAAGTCCATATCAAGGTTTTCGATGCTCGTAGAAACCAAAAAAGTCTTGCTAAAGACTGCAAAAACAGCTCAATGTGATATGAAGTGATTACCTTGAATAGTAAATGATTATATTAGTCAGATTACTTTTTTCATGAAATGAAAGAGAATCAAATGCTTTTTTATCAGCTAAGCGAATTAGTAGATATATCGGTTAAGTAAATTTATCATATCTAACTGCTGGGAAGAGATACAAAAAAGTCGATCTACTTCGATTCTCCATAGTCTCAGCTTTCGAATGATGTGTAGCTTTTTAGGGCATTGAGTTTCCTGGCTTGAAAAAATGGTTGCTCCGGTGATCCATGAAAGTCAATACATTGGAGGAGCGCGGTGGAGCAAGCTAACTGTATATATCTCCACCCCACTGGAATCTGCTATGTTTTTTTCGCCCAATAATCTACATACTATTCGAATGCTTAGAAAACATGGATTCGACATGAAACTCGACTTCTTTTTAGCCCAATCTAATGAGAGATACGCCGCAATTTAACTAAAATTATGTCCATTTTTGAGAGCAAATTTCTGTCCAACAAAACGTCGCTACCGCTGAATAATTTTTACCACAGAGGAAGTCTTCATCAATAAACATAGACCGTCGATTTCTCGTAGCTTCCATCTTGATTGCGATAAGAGAGCAGAAAGTGAACACACCAAATCAGTTGAATTGCTAGCCAGATAATCATATTTTGCGGAACAGAATACGTAGAAAAAACTGACAGCTTTATTCAATTCGCCATGACCTCAGCTTTCGAATGGTATATAGATTGTTAAAGGATTTTGCTTTCAGGGCTCGCTTACCTCCTTCAATAAGAATGGGAGTAGCTGGGACCCTCTTTACCTGGAGACGGCCCGGCTTCCCCTATCGCACCTTTCAAAAGGTGAGTGTTTGGTCAGGCAGTTAACTGTCAGCCTACCCAAGCCTTAAAGCTTTGTTTGTATAGCTGCAGAAATGTTTGGTTTGCTCAGATAGTTTGCAAGTCGTCATGTCCATTCCAGGCTCTAAAAAGGCGACTTGCCGAAACGTCAGCTAATAAAACGTTAACAATCTCGGATCACGGCTTAGTGTATTTAAGCACAGTATAATGATCACTTAATTGTTTCCGTTTTTTATTTTTTGTCTGTATATTTCTTCTATAGCAATTCAAAGAAATTACAAATTTTTTGCTGTTCTGATAGATATACGATTGTGGCAGTCGTGCGACCTCTGAGGATTCTCGACATCAGCGTGATGAAGTGCGAGGCTGCTGCGGAGATCTCACGGCAGAGTTATGGACGCGCTTGCGATAACTCGTTGGTTCCAGCTCTGGCGGCTGACGGCACCAGGCAGTTGCCGGACTAACACTTGCACGCCTCCCTCCACGTGTCCCGTTCAAGCCGTAACCCCGGTTAGTTATGGGCGCCCTACTCAGCGGTGTTCGAACGTGAGCGCCTGACCGCGCAAAAGGAGGTTTGGCGAAATCGGCCAAGTCAGGAACAAATGCAGACCTACTCCTTGATTATCGAGTTATGTGAAATAACGCATCGTTGCTTAAGTACTGGAAAATGTTGGTAATTCAGAAAGTTCATTCAATTATCAAAAAGCTGGATTAAATTGTCTTATTACAAGATGATTTGATTCGATTTGATCCCAAGATCTGCAGAAATTCAAAGCCGGATCTCTTCAATTCGGGCTCTACTGCCCTCACTGAGCCTCAGGAAGCATAACACGTTTTGAAGTAGGGGTTTTCAGCTAAGCAGCATATCTGGAATCAGCGTTCGAAGCTTATCGGGGAAACGACAGCGCCTGATCAGAGTTACGGCCTGAACGAAAACATTTTCTCAAACCGGATTCCTACCGCCGCAATTCTCTCTACTTGGTACGCCGCCTGCACCGTACTTTTGCTTGCATTACCATTCATTAAACTGAGAGCTTCAAGACCGCTACGCACATATTGCCTAAACAAGCTTGGACGTGTAGTCAAAAGTTTGGGACTGCAGTCTACTGGCATTTCAACTACATGCTATTCATCGAACACAAATACTGGAAGCCGTTGCGTCCGACTTAGATAAATATGCGCATGGGGAAATAGTGGATGGCAAGAGGGATTAAAGAGCGCTTGATCAGCAAGACGCCGACAGCGTCTATAGTGGCGTCCTGTCTTTGCTTGGGTTAAACGGCTTATATCTGGAATCAGCGAGAACAAGCTCAGGCTTGTATAAACATTGTGTGCAAAGCGTGTTCGAGATCTTGACCACAGAATAAATGATTTTTTCTTTCTCTGTGTGCTTCTGGCTCACCACAATCACCCGCTCTGATTTTTCATAGCAATATCTACCATGACCTGGTTTAATCCTTGCCCCTTTCTTGTTTGATATACTTGTTTGTAATGCTAAAGCAGATGAATAGCCAGCCGTACGCGGTTCCCATTTACTAGATGGATGACAAGTGTGAGAGCGAAAACAATTGCTTTCAGACATCTTCTTTAGAAAAACTGAGCGTTTGATAAAGGAAGTACCAATAATGTGAAGCGGTGGCGACAATTCGCGCGAGATATGCAAGGTACCGAGGTTTGCAAGCGTCCTTACGAGGTAAAATCCGCAAGCTTCCAGTATCTCCTCCATTTCGAAACAATCCCAACTGCGCATTCGTAATGGTGTGAATACGCATCGGAGGCAAACGTCGTCACGCATCTATGTCTAAAATCTCGTGGCTTATTCTCTAATGCTGGGCGCGCTATTCAAAGTACGTAACGGGACACATTCGATAAGTATGCAAGACCCAACCAAAAACATATGTTTGCAAAGAAAGGTCATTACTCGAAGGTATATGAGTTACTCGATACGGAGGGTTTTAGGTTGAGAACGGCCAAAACTTGCCAGTGATTGTACCGCAGTAAAGACACACACAAACAAACATTGATTTTACTATCTATGCAGCTTTACAATAAATGAAATGAAAAAACGGCAAGTCCCATAAAGGCGGACATTATTATTGAGAAGCAGAGGCGAAATCAAAGGTCGCCCACTTTTATCATTGGAGCGCATGAGTTGCAAACCCGAAGTCGGTAAGCGCTTCATAGAGGCCGTCGTCCGAGACTAACCCTTACTAATATGTGACAACACATACAAATCTTTATCCGTCTGTGCTAACTCGTCAAAAACAATCTGAATGCGTTGTTTTCCAAATGTATTGAAATGATTGTTACAATTGAGATACATGAGGTTTGTTTCAGGGTTGTAACCAAGGTAGCGACCTTTCTTATCAACAAGCACTGGCATGTAGTCCACTATCTCACAGTTTTTGCATCTGAAACAACCTTTTTACAGCATTATTATTCACAGCATGTGTGCATAATAAAATTATCATTGAAGCATTAGTAAAAAGATGAACATTATGTTAAACACTGTCAAACCTTTTTCCAATTTCCCATATCCGATGACGAGCGAAAAAGAAAAACTCATCCTTCTCTATGAGGCCATCCTGGAAGTTCAGAGTTTAAAAGATTACATTGAAATAGTTTATTGCAGTTTCTGAAGTAGAGCCTTGCGAAATCGCAGTAATTTGTCGAACGCGGTCATTATAAACAGTGCTTCCAACAGGATTTGTTTTTTACTTCCACACAGAACATGTGTCAAGTGATAGCTTTTCTTTCAATCTAAGCTGCTTTATCGAACACTACTTTCGTTAGTGCGTCTTGCTTTGAATGTTTCGAGTGGACAGGACGGCAAGATAACTTACATAGTGCCAAGATGTTGTCTCCCACTCTTATAAGCTGCTTTGATGAAAATACGTGTATGTTGATTAGAGAGCAAAATACGCAGAAAATTGTCACTGATTCCCAATGCCACAAGTTTTGCTCATCTTCTCGGCTTGCAGATTGCACTTGTGTATGGCCATAATTCTAGGTACCTAGATAGTGGCACGCGTTTAGCACCAAGGGCTTGGCACAAGTGGCTCACGGAGCAAGCTGGATATCGTTTTGATGAAAAGCAAAGAGAACTGTTTTTGCAGGTCCGCTGCGAAACCCCGAAAAAACGTATGCATAAGCTTAGTGTTGTATATGAAAAAAAACGCCGATTCCTCTTTGCACGATCGGGGGAGTGTGAATTGGAAAAAATATTTCAAAAAAACCTTCAAAGCAACTTTACTGGGTTTTTATAGAAAACTATATGAATGAGAAACTTCGGAGAGTTGGCCAGTATTCACCCACTAATTCAGCAGTTCTTGCAGCCCTCCTCTTCCCTCCCCTCCCCCCCCCCCCTCTCGTCTTAAAAGATAAAACTTATCCCAGAGCTCTTACACTTTCATCAACCCCCCCCCCTTTTTTATGCCGCCTCTTCATTTTCTGGAGACGTCCCAGATTCTCAGCACTGCAATACCGATTTAAATCTCTGCGAAACCAGCACCGCTACAATCTGCTCGTCGCAAAGCTTGGGAATTCAGAATGTACCGAGATAAATAAAACTTGTTTACAGCGAAGTAAAAACGGTATGATACGAAAATTGGTGTACAGATGGGCGATAAAGAGTTAAAACCGAATGAAAAATTGTAAACAAGTTATGTGAACTGGAAGCGCGGCGAACTCTTTTTGCGTTTAGGTGGATTTCCAGCCACCTGGACAGCACCTGGGTGTCTGCGAAAAAGAAAGTCGTAAATTTCCCTTTCTTCATATAATTTTCTCACATGTTTTACATAGCTTTGTTCTACATCAAAATCTTTACGAATGAGTTTTTCAATCTTCCAACTCTCCTCCTCACTTACTCACAGCCCTCCAAATATTTTGCATGGCGACGACAAACCTGCTTTAAGCGCGCAATGTGCGCGCCAGACAGCATGACCCCAATTCGGAGAACTCGAATAGAACATTTTTATTTTTTTGTCTTTTTAATGTTAGTTTCATGTTTTGTCTCATTACTTTTTGTTATTCGTGTTTGACCCACTCACGATCGCATCATAGGTGAATTTTGTGCTTAAGTTTACTGAAACTTCGTTTCTGAAAAATTGACATGCTGAGCCCGTTAGCACCTCCTCCTACTTTCAACACGCTGCCCGACTGGAGAGTAACAATTGGACTCCTGTACAACATATTCGACTCTGCCACGTTTGATTGTTGCGATTTCTTACATGATGTGAATGGGAGACGTATTCGACGCACACAACTATCTATGGTCACATCCTAGAATTGTCTATAACTACCATCACGTGACTGCGTTTCATTCGTTTTAACACATTACCTCCAGCAAATCCAAGAGACTTTCTCGAACTTAACATGCCAAAACGATCTAAAGGCAGCCACTTTGATAGTATCTACGGGAACGATTTTTGGGGATGCGCGATACTTTGGCTCACGCCGCTCTCGGTCAGCCTTTTGCCGTGGACTGCGGCAAGTTCCCTGAACATGTAGCTTTTATATTGGGTATGGGTCAGAAGTCACAATTTGTCGCGAAGCGATGTCGCGATGCGACGCTAAGCAATACAAGGGTCAACTTTCGCCAACACTCCTGGCGCAATGTTACTTATAGCCTCGAGTCATGTATCTGCCGCCACCCCCACCTCCCTACGCTAGCGGCGTCACTTTAGCACCGGAGAGTTTTTGTGAGGCAGAAAATATGCATGCGAGCCTTCTCCGCCCGCGGTGTACTCCTAACTCGTAGCCTTTTGTAATTCAGCCTTTGAGTACTTCATCTCTCCAGTGTTTCCTTACTTCCTTCTCCTTCCCTCACCACCATCGGATAGCTTGAGCAGGTAAGGTAAGCTTGCACACAGTTTTCAGAGATTTCCGCCCATCACATTCATTTAATAGAACTGCATTGCATGACAGTGATGTAAGTTATCTACTTAATTGATACTGGAATTGTGCTTCAAAATAGTTAAATCCGTTAGAACATATGCAGAAAGCAGCCTACTTTTTATTTCTTCAGGCCCATTAACGTTAAAGACGTAATATTCCCTCAAAAGTGTACTATTCTTTGCAGGAAGCAATAAGAAAAGTTCCGCTGCCGCAAAAGTGAATTCAAGGTTGCATGCTGTGCTGGAGGATGTGTTGATGAAAATATAACATTCAAAGTGGGATAAGAATGAGACTGGGTTTTATTTAGCTATAATCATCAAAAATGGGTTTTATATTCAGCTGCAAACACTCAGAGTTTCGACATATGCTCATTAGTATGCTCATTGCCTGTCACATGTACTATCATATCACCTATGCACTAGCCGAAGGCAGGTGCAAAGCGATCTCAGATAGTCTCTCTGAGTCAAGCAAATCTTCCTCTGATATGTCATCTTTTGATTAGACAAGTAAAACGACAGAAAAATTACTTTTTAGGAAACCGAGTTGTTCGACTGCTCTGTCTGCAAGTAAGCACTGGCTCTCACAAAACATACCCGACTTACCAAATGACATAGCAAGAAAGAAACTTAGGAACAATGTGGACATAAGTGAGCTGATTTACGTAAACTAACATAGTGGTGTACTAAACTGCTCACAAAAATTGATCGATCATTGTTTGTGAGCGTAGCAGATAATAGGATCTTTAACAAAGGTTTCCTTTGCATTTTCTTTACCGGATTCATTCCAGCATATTTCTTGTATATTTCTGAGAAAAGTCAAGCAGATTTCTTGGAAAAGGCATAGTAAACTCGCAGATTACCTAGAGTAAACACTGTCATTGTCAGTTTGTGGAAGCTCAATCAGACAGATTCGTTCGCGCATAAAAGCACTGGCTCTCACAAAACATACCCGACTCAGCAAATGACATAGCAAGAATGAAACTTAGGAACAATGTGGACATAAGTGAGCTGATTTACGTAAATTAACGAGTTTACTATGCCTTTTCCAAGAAATCTGCTTGACTTTTCTCAGAAATATACTTAAAATTCAGCGCTACATAATATGATTGAGTGGAACCTAGGCAAAAGTCGAAGGTTCGGTTCGCGACGGGCCTATTTCTTTGGCAAAGGTCTTGCCCCACGAATCCAGCATGAGGCTGCTCAACCAAGAGGAAGCAAGCGACAAGCCGGCTGAAGAAGAAACTCCGTCGCATCAAATGCTCTTTTATGTCTCATAGGATATTTTGAGTAAACGTAGGTGACACACATCCGAGCTCGACGATGTGGACAGTAGGCGAGGGTTACGTCTCAGCAAGATGAGCGGGGACGGCTAAAGAAGCTAGCTCATCATTGCAAAACATCCAAGCTCTCGGCATTACGTCTAGTTACTATCAACGTCGGTTCACTCACAGCTCGACATCGCGTAGAGTAGACATCGCATGTATTCAGGAGACCAAATGAAAGGGTGAAAAGGCGCGTGACATTGGGGATGGCTACAAGCTTTTGTACAAAGGAACGACGAAAAACAGGAACCTTGTCGGCATAGTCGTCTCTAAAGCTCTAAAAAATAAGATTACCAGCGTAAATAGAATGAGTGACCCGTCTCATGAGTATAAGACTGGATAAAGGGAAAAAAGTGCTTCGAGTAGCAAGCACCGCAAGTGGGATGTGAAGAAGAGGAGAAGGAAGATTTCTGGCAACTGCTTGATGACTACGTAGTTCAATGACAGAAGAAGAGATGTTACTGATCGGTGCGGATGGACAGTGGGCATGTCGGAGAACAAAGAAGTGGTTTACAGAAGTGTCGTGGAAATCACGGTTACGGAACACGTAACTACGAAACAGAACTATTCTAGAGTTTGCTACAGCCCAAGACTTAGCCTTAGCGAATATGTGCTTCATCAAAAGACCAACTACCTCGTCACGTATGCAAGCGGAGACCACAAATCGCAGATAGGTTTCCGGAGCGTACAGTACAACGAGCTTAAGCATGTAAAAGATAGTAAAGTTATCGGTAAAGGATTACCTGCCACAACATCGGCCACTGATGCTGGATCTGAATATCCCAGTCGACAGGAGAAGAAGGGCGATGACCGAACAAGAAGTACGCATCAATTGATGGAAGCTTGAAGACAACGCCCGAACAGAACGTCAATGGAATCTGCCCTGCCGTTATTGCAAAGTGATCCAAACTACTCTTAGATGCTTCTGAAGGACAACATCCATCAGATAGCTGGCGAGCTGCTAGGCCGCACGAAGCCCGGAAGACGGAACCTCAAGGAAGAAACATCGTGGCAGAATGACAAACTGCAGATTGTGGTAAAGAACAAGAAGTCGGCACACAGTACATGACTGAAGACAAGATCGGAAGATGCTCACCAGAGCTACCTGGAAGCGAAACGAGAAGCCAAGAGAAGTGTCAAAGAAGCAAAACAAGCATACGTAGCCGAGCTGTACAGGAAGCTGCACACTCGCAAAGGCGAACAAGAAGTTTGTCGGATTGCCAGTAGAAGATCAAACGCTACAAAAGACATCGAACACTTCTACAAGATCAAGGATGTACACGGAAGAATGTTGAGGAAGCCACAGCAGATAAACGAAAGTTGCAGAGCTCACTTCGAGAGATGGCGTCCGCTAACTCAGAATACGAGCCCATCACAACAGCCAATCCTGTAAATGGACAAGTACCAGCGATCACAGAAGTTGAAGTCCGTACCGCCATAATGAAAATGAAGAACGGTAAAGCAGCAGGTCCAGACGACATCCCCAGCGACTTACAAGTGTGGACAGCTGGAATCTTGTGACTTACAACATTTCTGAACCAGATAATAGAATTCGGGAATATGCCAGACGAGTGGTACACAAGCACGACTGTACCAATATGGAAGAGCAAAGGCGACATAGCCAATTGCTCTACAAACAGACCAATTCGACTCATGTGCCATACGTTGAAGTTCTTCTAAAGAACACTGGAGATGTGGCCTCGAAGCATCATACAATTTCTCTCTCTCCCCCCCCCCCCCACCAATGCGGCTTCGTAGAGGGGTGCAGTATAACCGACGACATAGCCAATTGCTCCACAAACAGACCAATTCGACTCATGTGCCATACGTTGAAGTTCTTCTAAAGAACACTGGAGATGTGGCCTCGAAGCATCATACAATTTCTCTCTTCCCCCCCCCCCACCAATGCGGCTTCGTAGAGGGGTGCAGTACAACCGATGCCGTTTACACAGTCGTAATAATGATGGAAAAAAGCAGGGAAAGCAGTGTGAGCTCCATGCGGCATTCCTCGTTGGAGAAAGCGTTCGATAGAGTACCACATTACCGGATATGGTCATTACGAAATCACGAGGTACCAGAAGAATAATTCCGCTGGATCAAAATGATATGCAAAGGAGCCACCAGCCACGTACGAACGGTGGCGGAACGCTTAGACGACTTCCAGATAAACCCGGCGTGCATCAAGGTTCCGTACTGTCGCCGCTACTTTTCATCACAGTCGTAGACACAATAGTAAGAGATTTCATACGCCCGCTCCCATGGTCCGTCATGTACGCAGACGATGTGATCCTGATGGAGAAGCAGGAAAGAATTGGAGACTGATGTTTCATTTCATTTCATTTCATTTGTACGCTCAAGGCGTTCCATAAAAAAAAAGACACATCAAGAAGTTAGTAATACAGCGGAAACGAACAAGACATGTCAACAAATGCAGACATCATCATGTCAGTCCGAGTCTGATCCTAATTAGACTAATGTGAGAAGATAGAACAGCTTGCACTAAATATGTTGGTAGGCTAATAGATAAGGTCTACTGGCTCAGGTATAATAACCATAACCCAACCTAGCCGGAATGCTGGGGAGGCCCAATGACCCCAAAGGTGAAACGATTCTCATTGAATCCATTTGTTGAAATAGCAAGCTGTACGATTGACTACTAGACAGCTGAACGAAAAAGACTCGGACTGAGATGCTGATGAAACTGTGTTAATAACTAGAACAAAACGAGTACACCAAAAAAGTTTGACGCAACGTGAGGAGATACACGAGAGGCGTCAAAGAAATAATTTACAGCCACAACTGAACCCGCAAGTCAATGCAAGATCACCGAGCACCTGAATAGACAGGTTTTAGAGGTAAAATGGAGAAGAAAGGTGATAGAAAACAAAGCCCAAAGCGATTCCATCCGCCATCATAGCACGTCCAAAACACCCAATGGAAGCCCAAAAGGTCTAATGCAGAAGGCTCGCCTGTCATGCAACACTAATCAGTGTTAGCGATACTTGACAAGTCAAGCCTTCTCAGTCTACTCCTGAAAATATGACTACTCTCTGCACTAGTGGTTTCAACCGGGAGGTGCGAAAGCCACCTAGCCGACCTGTAGAACACGTTGTTGAACATCAGCAAGTATCTCTTGCGCCGGATTCTTGGATATTGCAAGTTAAAAGAGCCTGACCTTTCGCTTGTAGGAACAAAAATCCAGTATTTACTGGCTCTTAGCTTGTTCTCTCTTCTCAGAACTTGAAAACAGAATACAAGATCCAAGAAAGCACGACGATTTGTTAAGGATTTCATATAAAACCTCTCAAGCCGGGTCTGGTAATCGGGAGGGGTGGTTCCGGGCGATAAACGTCTATACAACAGTCGTGTAAAAAGCTGTTGAACCTTTTCAATTCTGCGAATATCCTTTTTACGAAAGGGGGACCAGACCTGAGAACAGTATTCTAAATGAGGCTTTATAAAGCGGTATAAGTATCTTCGGATAACTAGCATTAGTATTGCGGAAAAGCAGAAAGAGTGAAGAATAAGCTTTTTTGACTAACATATTGATATGCTCAGTGAAGTTAAGATTTGTATCAATCACGACACCCAAATCTCTAACAGTATCACAACTCTTCAATATAGAGCCTTTGATGTGATACGTTATAGTATTTCCACCTCCAAGATGAAGCACTGAGCATTTGTCAAAATTTAACGCTAATTCCCAGATGTGCAAGCATTTAAAACACAACTTGAGCTGCATGGTCTGAAGATCAGTACCGCAAAGGCAGAATACATGGAGCTAGGACCTCGAACGGAAGGAACGATCAAGATTGCAGACACAGCAATCAAGAAGACCACGTCATTTAAATACTTGGGAAGTTGCATAACAGCAGATGGCTCACTTCACGACGAGATAAATGGCCGAATAAACGCGGCTTGGTTTGAAATGAAGGAGCCTCACAGGAATTCTGCGCGACAAACGGATGCCACTGAAGCTGAAGTCACAAATGTGTCGCACTGTAATCTGTCCAACCGCGTTGTATGGAGGCGAGTGCTGGCCAAGCACAGGTAACGATGAGCGAAAGCTTGGGGTGCTGGAAACACGTATGCTGCCATGGACGATGGACGCGTCCGTGCTCGTGCTCACGTCACGAATGATACGATACGAACCATTATGAAAGTTGCTCCCATAGTCAAGAAGCTGCAAGAAAGACGATTTCTATGGTACGGGCCGTAAGAAGACAAGAAGAAGAACACATCACAGGGTTAGCAATGTCAGCGGAGGTGTGGCCGGGAAAAGACCACGAGGGAGACCCGAGCTAATATTAACCAATCGAGTGAAAGCGACTTGAAAGAACTTGGATTAGATGAACGACAAGTTGTAGATCGAGAGGAATGGAAGAGATTGACAAGAGCAGCACCCGTGTAGGGACAGATGCAAGGATAAAAAGACTCAAAATGGTACAAAGATTAGCAGTTACAACCCTGGGAGGGAGAAGCAAGTAAGTGCAGATTGGAGAAGAGCTGATCACAGCTGACAAGGGAAGGATACTAAGTAAGATTCGCCTTTTGAGATGAAACACATATATTTGGAAAGAGCTTGGAACGCTGATTCCAAATATGCTATTTCCAGCTGCTCAGCATTATTCTGAAGCGAGTTATGATCTCTTTTCTATGCAAAGTTTGCGTGCTCCTCGACCTACTCATGCTACGGTGCCGAAGTCTAGGTGGTTTTGCAACTGTATCATGGTCCCTTTTGATATCGAAAGAATTGATCCGATGCTCGTTCAACATCCTAGCACTTTTTTCGAGCCCACAACTGCAAGCCCATAACTCGCTCCGGAATAACGCTGAGCAGCTAACTCAGCGTTCAAAGCTGATTCCGAATATATGTGTCACATCTCAGAAAGCGAATCTAAGTTAGTATCCTTCCCTTATGAGATACAAACGGTCCTTAAAAGTTCGTGGAGCCTCTTGTACTCTGTAAAAGCCGTAAAGGCATGAACGAAAGCGACTGAGTCGGAGTTGATGACTGTTTGCTTTTAATACGTCGTGAGCGAGATGTTTGTTAAAGCGCGCTTTCTTCCTTACGAAGATCAGCGTCGTTGCTATTTCGGATTCTAACGAAGATGAGAGGAAGAGTTTTGAGATAAAAAATGTTGCCACTTGACAAACTTAGGGTGCAGAGCAGATTAGTTTAGAAACTAAAAAAAATTATGTGCACTGAAAGTTCTGCCACTCTGGGGCATTAGGGGCAATTGCCACCTTAGTTCGGCGAAATATTGGGCAAGTTCTTCATTCACATAAGTTTTTCGCATATTTTCGTACTTCAAGTACGCATATACACACTAAATATCTGTGCAGTGCAAACGAGTCATTTTTACACTTTTCATTAGCGGAAAGTTTTCAGAAAAAAATCTTCCGCAACCTTCAGCCACATGATTTATCCACAGTTCTTTGCATTAAGCCCCTTTTATCTCTTCTCCGTTTATATACTAGATTTGGTGTTATCTCATTGTGCGTGGCTGTGAACGAAGCGAATGCTTATTATTTTGTGCGAAAAAACTTGGATTTTGGAAAATAAACAAAGTTGTTTTTTTGTGCACGCCGATAGTGTAGCAACTTATTAGGAGAATGCGTAGGTAAAGGCTACCTGCAGGACGAAGGCGCAGAAGCACTATTGGATGAGCGGTATCAAAGTACATGCGCACATATCTTCACCGATTGTAAACCCTGCGATCCGCGTGCTCTGTGGCTAATAAACTTTGCGTTTGCGCCCAAGGGTATTGCGCTTTCGTCATGCGTAGCCTACACTGCTTATGTATGAACCTGTGTTCACAACTCCCCTCCCTCTGTGCGTTTTTCACCTAGAACGACTTTCAGTTTGACATAAACCACCCTCTGACTCAACAACATGAGGATCATGGACTATCATCTAGTCGGAGAGCGTCACCAAATCACCCACTTTTCAAAGTGGAAGCAACTCAATGACTCGCTCCGCACGCAGAAAAAGCTTGAAAGCTTAATACCTTCGAAACATGGAAGTAAAGCGGGGTTATCTCTAACTCAGCTTAGCCCCTCTAGAACAAACCACATAAAAACAACAACATAAAAATACTTAGAGGATGGCATCGGAAATGTAATGTCACACCGTACAATGTAGGTGCCTTCGCCTTCACTGATGATGAGATGTCTCCTTTTGGGGAATAAAATGTACGCTATCAGGAACACTGTCCCAAAAAGGGATTAATTTTTACTCCCCTGGGCTGATTAAAGGGAAGTCATCAAAATGCTTGTAAGCAGGATAGCAAGAGGTCAGGCACATACCCTTCAAAAACGATTACCCGCTTTGCGAACGTACTGAAACGACTCTCATTTCTTGATCTCACCTCCGCATTCTTATGTCGCATTTAGGAGAGAAAAAGCCTGTGGCGACTTTTCTCTGCTGTTCTCTGCGCATGTCTGCGATAGCACACGGCTTAGCAGTGAAACGGTATAACTGACGGTAAACTTGCCCCGTTTTTTATGTTCACCTTATACATCATAGTGCATTTCAGTAAACTTGCTTTGATTGTGTTCAGAGGTCTTTCTTTTTGTAAGTAATTCACAGCTCTATTAGCGCAGCCAAGTTTACAGCTTGGTAATGCTTGTAAGATGTAGACCTGAAATTAAAAGCTTGGTAAAAAAGTGTCATATCTAGGGTGTCCCAAAAGCATGTAAGCACTTTTTAATTGCTGATATCTATCTCTATTTCCAAAGCCTTTGAAATTTAGGTATCGTCGAGTCATTCGTAACTTAGTATGCGTAGTGCACACCATGTGCGCTATCTGACGAACTCCAAGACTAGAACCTGCTCATTTTCAATGACTTGTCTTTATTTGTTCTTTTGTTTTTTTTTTGCTGGATATATGTCAGCTGTTGGAATACGAATTCAAAGTTTGTTAGGCTAGAAAAAGTTTTACAGAATAGTTTCCAGTAAGGGTGCCGTCGCTTGCCGCGCAGGGTGTACACTTTTACATATTAAGTTACAAATGACTCAATGATAGCTCATCGTAAACTGGTTTCAACTTGATTTTGCAGTATAGAGCGATTCACCGATTTTTCATTATCACTGTAGGATAATGGTAGAAAATTCCAGCTTCCGGCATTATAGCGTCATTGTGAGATGTGCCAAACTCCCAGGAAAAAATTTTTTGGTTTTTGCGAAACTTGCATCTAAATTAATATGTGACTGAGCCGACGCGAGACGACGTGGTATTGGACTTGGTCTTAGCAGGGTTGCAGTGTGTCACTTAGCCACTGCTAGCCACTGTAGGATTATGATAGGAAAATTCCAGCTTCCGGTATTATGTATAGCGTCATTGTTAAATAGGTCGATTGAAAAAAACTTTAAGAATACTGAAAAGTTGTGTAGCAGTGTTTTCATGCATGCTGATATCATTATACAACGTTTCAGAGTTTTCCCCCCCCCCGACTTTTGAATCAGAAACTAAAGGCTGTACCTTTGTACCTTTGAACTGCTCTACAAACATAAACAAGATTATCTGCTAGGGTCAGAAATGTAATGACGACATTGTGCCGGAAGTGTCTGCTATAATCCACTAATAAAGAGCAATGAAAGATTCGTCTTCGCTCCATTCTTTCACTTTCAAGCTGTTCCCTACAACATGCTGCTCACACGAAAACTATTCAGAAGAAAGCCGTTAACGAAACGCCACGACACATGCTTTGGTACACCTTGCATATGACATGTTGATGTGACCTTTCTAGTTGTTTTTTCGAGGAGTTTCAGTGTTTTCATGAAAAGACCGAAGACTCTGTCATCATCGATTGGTTTTGACACATTGAGCGGAGCTTTCATGGTGATAGCTCTGTAAAATCACTATTAAGGCTTCGCAAACTCAACGCTACTAAAAAGTCGCAACCTATCTATCATGAATACGACTTCAGGTTTCAGTTCTTTCACTACCTGAGTAAAGTTGAAGGAAAATCGACAATTGGGATAAAACATTTCACATCCTAAACTTGTTATCGCTATTATTGAATCGACATATTAGTGAGGCTCTATGAAAACAACATACTTGATATACAAAATATGTTGAACTGCCTTGCATACCGTTTAAATGCCTTGTAAATGACATCGCCTTGGTTACAGGCAAAGCTATTTCCAGCGATTAGCATGTCTATTCTGCCATTTCCATTCTAAAGACAAAAAATAATCAATATGCGGTGTACACAGATGGACTCTCCTTTCAAAAACAGGAGCCTTCAGTCACAGATACGATTTGGCTTATTGTAAACCAGTCCTTACATTAGTTTGCATACCATAACAGAATATCCCAAAAAATGTGAAAAAAGATCTTCCAGAGAGCTTGAGGCACCGTTCTGCAGAGCAAGGTTCAACTTAAACTTACAGCATATAAGGATTCTCCAATCTTTTTTCTTTACTGTAGGATTACGGCATAACCTTTCAGCATATAGCGCCACTGTGGAATGCGCTTTTTCAGGAAAAAATCCCAAAAAATCCAGAAATCTGTGTAGCAAGGTTCTCAGGCCTGCTGATTTTACTACATAGCTTTTTACCAGTTTTTCGAGATTTTTCAATGGTGTAAAGACGAACATTGGAAGAATAGTCGCTACCCTAAACCTGAAATAACTTATAAAAGAAGCATTACAGTAAATTGCAACTTTCATATTTAGAATCAGCGTCTTTGATTAGTCCGGCACAAGAGTTTCTGTCTTGTTTGGTTTTTCCTTCGAGGCAAAAATCGCTTTCTATTCTCCAAAATCTTTCTCGAAGTTCCTACAGTTATCCTACCGTAATGAAGAGCGAGTGATGATCAGAGGTGCGATAGTCGGAGCCAAGTCTCCGCCTACCTTCACTTTTGAGCTGGTACAGGACGACCACCTTCACTTTTGGGTTTTGGGGTTTTTTTGCTGAAGTTAAAAAAGGAAAATAAGCAAAAGAACGTAAAAGATGGTGTTGAGAGCATATTCTTACGCAGTTCACTCTTAAAGGCAGTGTCTCACCAAAGTTGAGGTCGCGGGGATCTTTACATATTCTATTATAGGGACCTCTAGATAGGCCATTGCAACAAGTCCCACTCAATTTGACCCCCTCTACGCTGAGAAAAATTCGCTCAAAGTGGTACGCGGAGAGCCAGTTGGTACACGCGGACGACTCTTTCGGTCTCCCCCCTTACGCGTTTGAACATGTCCCTCCACTTGGCATCCACCTCCCCTGTGTTGCTGCCACTGTGGCTGAGACTGAAGTTGGAAGGTACAACTCGTCCTCGTTGCTTCCGCGGGGCCTCCAGAAAACGGGGTTTTTGGGAACTTCGTGCGATTTTAAGCCCATACAGTGCTAGACAGGGTCCGACAGGCTTGCAAAATGCAAAAATTTCGGCAACTAAATTTTGGTGAGACACTGCCTTTAAGAACTCGCCGTCGGCTACTGCGAGCACCTAAAGGCCATCACTGACATGGACGCTCTACGCCTCGCCTCACTACGGTTTTGGAGAGCAACGTTTCATGATGAATTCGGATAATTGAAGAGCTCTAACCCAACGGTCCTCCTTAGGGCCAACAACTGTGACTCAACGGCCCTCTTTTGAACCATAAATACGATGAGTACAGCGGCATAAATATTTGAGATAAACGTGTTAATCAAATGGTGTATATTTGTCAATAAAACTCAGCTATTTACTTTATTAAGTAAATTTTGTTATAACGTACTGCGGATAAATTAGGTCGATCCAGGCAGTAACTACCGAGAACCAGAATTTCGAATGTATCATATAGTGGAAAAATTAGGTTGATTCGAACAGTGGCCGCCGAGAACGAGGATTGTAAAAAGTTAAACGATTTTGGATTATTTAGTGACAGCTGACGTTGTCGCCTATATAAATTTGGAATGTGAAGGTGTGCAATGTTACGACTTCATAGATATTATAGAGTAGGGATTGCCCTATCAGACTATTTTCAGCCGTACCGATATCCATTGGGACACCGCCGAGATTCACGCTCTCAAAAAAAAACAGGTAAAAAACCGTTTTTTGAGATTCAGCAGCTCATAACTTCTTGAGAATTGCATGAATCATGTGCGACTTCATAGGTTGGATTCCCCTCTTCATGAGCTTTCGGATGATATATAGTATGTAAGGACTTCGCGCATCTCACGGCATATGCCCGGGGTGGAGACTTTTCATCAAAAGTCGCCACTGGCGGCCTCTAGCCAATACATACATTAACATGGGCGAGGTGGAGACTTTGGAATGAAAAGCTTCCACTCCGGATTAGAGCCGCAAAAATCATTGAACTTTCCACATATTATACATCTTCTGAAAGCTCTTGATGGGGAGGATCTAATCTATGAAGTCGCAATATGATTCATGCAATTCTGAAGAAGTTATTAGCTGTTGAATTTCAAAAAGCGGTTTTTTACCTGTTTTCAAAAGCGTGATGCTCGGCGGTATCTTGATGGATCGGTACGGCTAAGACATATTTCAATGGAGCGATTCTTACTCTGCAAAACCTATGAAGTCGCAACATTGCATATCTTCGCATTCCAGAGTATAGGAGTCTAAATATCAGCTGTCACTGAGTAACCTAAAATCGCTTAATTTTTTAAAATCTCGTTCTTGGCGGCCACTGCTCATATCGACCTAATTTTTCCACTATATGATAGAGCAACACTTACCCTTCAAAACCTATGAAGTCGTATTGCTGACATCTTTAATCACCAGATTTATAACAGTGGAGATTTTGCTTGGTTTTCGCTATTTTATTATTCGAAATTCGGGTTCTCGGTGGTTAGTGCCTGGATCGACCTACTTTATTCGCAGTACGTTATGACAAAATCTAATTAATTAAATACGTAATTTGATTAACACGTTTATGTCAAATGTCGTTTATGTCGTTTGTCTTATGCCGCTGTACTCATCGTATTTGTTGCTCTAAAGAGGGCCATTGCGCCACAGCTGTTGGCTCAAAAGAGGACCGTTGGATTAGAGCTCTTCAATTATCCGAAGTCATCATGGAGCCTTGCTCTCCAAGATCGTAGAGAGCGCTGACGCGTAGCGCCCATGTCGATAATGGCCCCTCCCCCTCCCCCCTCTTCGACGTTCTTGAGAGGTAAGTGTCCGGCATTAGCACCCTCACATTTGGCCGGCCAATGACAGCTGAGACCACCTTCACTTTTGGGAGGCCTGGCTCCACGGCCTGCTTATGATTCGGCACTAGGGAGGTCCAATTGATCAAAGTGGCTTTGCGATCGAGTCTTACACCACTTTGAAGATTATTAAGCAGTGATTCCAATTTTGATCTTATCTGCCAAGCGCGCCTGCATGCCAAATTGTGAATATTTTTAGGTTAAATAAACTGTTACGTCGCCTTTTCAGCGGTTTCAAATAAAGCAGTGTTAAGTATGAGCGTTTTGGACAGAAGGTTTTCTTCAAATGACTTTGCTCTGATCAGTAAAGGCCATTTGAGCGATTCTGACAAATTTTGTTCTACTTATGCATTCAACTTTAACTCAAAAAAGCTCCAACTCGATGTTCAAGGACGTTCGGCAGATAACGAAGACAAAATCAGCGTTCGATGCTTTTTGCAATCAGTTCTATATATTTTTGTATCAGTTCTATATAAAAAGAGCCACTTCGACCAATCGAACATCCCTTGCTAGAGGAGCTGGCAGAAAAAGAAATGGAATCAGCGTTTAATGATCTCTAAAATGTTGTTGATTTGTACGCCACTTGACCAAAAACACATCCTTGTGAGTCTATCGCACTTTGGTCTTTACGAGAATAATTTGATTTGATCAAGAATGTTGGTGCTTACGTACGGAACTGCGGACAGGAAGGGAAAGTGAAGAAGTGCAATCTCAAGGTCGGAAACGTTATCATTTATTACTATTCAAGATGGTGTCAAGTTTAATAGCAGTACAATTGCTTCTACATGCGATACAACCAGCTTACCTTCAAATACAATATCTTTCCCTCAAGCAAAGTAAAACTTGAAAGCACCTTAATTTCACAAAATCCAGTTGGAGGTGTTATGTTTGCAAACCTCCTGCTGTATTTGCATTCCTTATGCCACATATGTTGTGCATCTTCAGCTTCCGCAGCATTGAGTTGACGCATCAAAGCTGAAAGCTTTTGTGTACCAAGGCTTTCTGATTAGATTTAACAACTTAGATTCCAAGCGGCGTCTTCGATTTTGATGTTGTTGTAATCAATATTCCGATTTATGATAATATTCTTCGTAGATAATGAACTTAGGTAAGCACAGCCGACGAATAGAACGCATATTAAAAAGCATATAACAGGCGGTGACCATTGCAAATATTTTTTTTTCGTAAAACCGATACACCAGCATAGCGAGAAGAAAGGAAACTGTCACTCCGACATAGGGATCTGAATCATTGCGTAATGCTACATAAGTAAGTCGTCACAAAAAGGTTGGCCAAGAGACTTCTTGTACAACAGATTTAGTTGAATGTTGTTGAGGCATTCTAGAGCAAACACGGGATGAGAAAATTTTATTTTATCACGTCATTCTCAAAGTTCGTTCGCATCATTTTCAAAAATATAACTTCTGATTTTTCCAACCGATATAACTGTTTTCATTTTTATGTGAAAGAGTAAATCATGGCCTTCATGATGACCTTAACGACTTACTAATGGCCATCGATTGCATAGATAGGAGCAATAGAAGAAAATTACTTGAACCTCAAATTTTCTGTGTAGGGTCATAAAAATCTAGAACTTGCAACACAAATCAGAGTAGTCGGTGCTATAAGTTCTATTACCTGCTCACTCTGACAGTGCAAAGCCTGCGCTGATTGAGCGTTTCTAACAAAAGTCATGTTATTCGAGAATGCCAAAATAAATCGAAATTGCATTTTTTCTTGCTTGCTCTATAATCATAACTTTTTATAGAAATGTTCAATCAGCACAAGTTATACAGGTAGAAGGAGCAGGTAGAGAGTGGAATTTTTTACGCCGATTCCTCCGATTTTTTTTGCAGACACACACAAAATTCAAAACTTGAGTAATTTCTTTCTGTCCTCCTACCTATGCAGCAGATGGCCATTAGTAAGCGGGTAATTCATCATGATGAAGAACAGGATTTACTCCTTCACATAAAGATAAAAGCAGTTGTATAGATGGAGAAATCAGAATTTATAAATTTTTGAAAATGATGCGAACGAATTTTTCAGACGACGTAATACTTTTTATGTGCTTGATGGACTCCGCTTTTTTCGCAACTCAGATAGGCGCCGGGGGGAGGCCGTCCGCAAACTCGCGCTTTTTTACAAGCGGTTAACAAAATTTTGAAGAGTGGCCTAACCTTCAACAAGCGGTACTTCCTTTACTGTCACATGTTCTGCAGGCGGGCAGCAGTACAGCAGTTTCTGCAGGCGCTCGTCAGATGAGTTCTTTCAGCGAGCGCCCTGGCTTTTCTTACACAGTTTCGAGCTTATGCCGAGCAAAGGTAACACTCCAAAAGGAGGTGTCATCATTGGTTTGATTACCCGAGTTTAGGGTACTTTCTCTCAGCGGAAGGTACCGGGCTGTGTGGTCCTCCACAAAGAACCGTGCGGCCTTCAGCAATTCTGCATATTCTCGCGGAATCTGCAAGTGGGCCGCATCAGCAAATTATTTTTCCGGTCCCCGCTCGCAGATAAACTGCATGGCCGCCTGCCTCTAGCGATTATTTGCTGTCAAACAATGCCAGCTACGAGTTGAAATAAATTCTCACACAAACCTACACGTTATCTGATGTTCCAAAAATCTAACGTTTTGAAGAGTAAACGGGTATCCAGTTTGAGTCTAAGGGCCGCATGCACTAACATCCCCGCGGGGAGGAGATCGCAGCTTAAAAGAAAGCTTTATATTTCGAAACTCCAGATACCTGGATTTCACGTTGTGTACCTATCCGTAAGTATTCCTACTAACCTTCACTATGAACATGTTGAAGAGGAGCGAGAAGCTTTACGAACCGCATTTTCCAGCTTTTGTATGATCCCTAATGATCCCCGGCGCTTTTAAAGTCGTTTTTCTTTCTGCAAAGTTAACGAAAACCTTTCAAAGTTGTACTGAACATCTAACACAACAGTGCTAAGCATGTTGCTGATGAGAACAAATGAGTTTTTGAAAAGTCGAACTTTTCGGCAGACCTCAAATCTCGACCTGTGGATCATCGAAAATATTCATAACTTCAAAACATCATTTGTTCTTATCAGCAACTTAGCACTGTCGGGTTAGATAATCTGCACAACTTTGGAGGTTATTCGTTAACTTCGGAGAAAGAAAAAGACTTTAAAGAAAAGCGCCAGGAATCATCAGGGATCATACAAAAGCTGGAAAATACGGTTCGTACAGCTTCTCGCTCCTCTTCAACATGTTCATAGTGAAGGGTAGTAGGAATACGTACGGATAGGTACACAATGCGAAATCCAGGTATCTGAAGTTTCGAAATATAAAGCTTTCTTTTAGGCTGCGATCCCCTCTTCACGGGGATGTTAGTGCATGAGGCCTTAAGTTACCTCTATAAGGAACGACCACTATTTATAAATCTTTGGCGGCTGTGAGTCACACTAGCACACTTCGCCTCTTCCCGCTTTCCAAAAAAAATGTTTCAAATGTTTCCTAATGAAAAATGTTTACGACGTTTGCAACCTGAGATCGGGCAACGTTTTGCTTCTCTGAATTTTGCATTTTTTTAGTGACTTATCACTTTTGATTTTAATCCGAATGGGTGCTGTGTTTGGGTAACTACTAACGTCTTGGGGTAGACTAAGGCTCTGATGTTGCATCAAACAAAAGTTCTTCTTTAAACGGTAGTTCACCATATCCGTTTTAAATATGTGATGCTGTAGGGGAAGGAGCTCTTTAAGGGCCGCATGCACTAACATCCTCGCGGGGAGGGAATCGCAGCTTAAAAGAAAGCTTTATATTTTGAAATTCCAGATACCTGGATTTCACTTGTGTACCTATCCGTAAGTATTCCTACTACCCTTCACTATGAACATGTTGAAGAGGAGCGAGAAGTTGTACGAACCTTTTCCAGCTTTTTTATAATCTCTGATGATCCCCGGCACTTTTCTTTGAAGTCATTTTTCTCTTTCCGAAATTAACGAATAACCTTCAAAGTTGTGCAGATTATCTAACCCGATGGTGCTAAGCATGCTGCTATAAGAGCAAATGATGTTTTGAAGTCATGAAATTTTCGATGATCCACAGGTCGAAATTTGAGGTTTATCGAAAAATTCGACTTTTCAAAAACTCATTTGTTCTTAACGCAACATGCTTAGCACCATCGGGTTAGATAATCTGCACAACTTTGGAAGGTTTTCGTTAACTTTGGAAAAAGAAAAATGACTTCAAAGAAAAGCGCCGGGGATCATCAGGGATCATAAAAAAGCTGGAAAATGCGGTTCGTACAACTTCTCGCTCCTCTTCAACATGTTCATAGTGAAGGGTAGTAGGAATACTTACGGATAGGTACACAAGTGAACTCCAGGTAACTGGAGTTTCGAAATATAAAGCTTTCTTTTAAGCTGCGATCCCCTCCCCAGCGGGGAGCTTAGTGCATGCGGCCCTAAGTGGACTCGCGAGGCCTTTTTGTCGGCTTTGCGCTGGCGATTCCCGGCATTTGTGGTTTCCTAGCGCAAACCTAATTTTATGATTCCATCGATAAACTTGAAGTCGTAGCAAGACCTCCAAAATGACTGAAAAACGCTTTAACGCCTTTCTTCATTTTTGTTTGATACCCTTCCAAAAATTTTTGCGCATCTGCCACCAAGCATTTGCGCTTGGACGTGACTTCATTGCATTTTAGCGACTTAAGAACTTCAATCAGCCTTCGAAAGAACACTGCTGCAAGTGTTCTTTGTGTAGAGTACTGCAACGTTTGATAAAAAAAAACTTGTTTTTGATTTTGCCTCTCCTTGTGCTCCATCTTGTATTAGGAATTTACAGACGACATTTGTATCACATAAGCATCGTGATTTGATCCCCTTTTTACGTCAGATTCATTTTTTAAACTTATTGCTACAACATGTCTGTTATAGGCCGTCCGCGGCTGTGCTCAGAGAGCAATGCTGTAGCGTCCATTGCAAATAGTCCATGGCTGGAAAGGCGCAGAGAAAAAGCAGCAATATTGCAAGAAGAAAAAGGAGTGAGAGTAAAAGTTCACAACTACGCGCTTCGCGCGAACGGCTTACATGAACAGTGATGTCGCCCGGAAGCAGTTTTCAGCCAACCTGAATTCATATGAAGGAAAGGAGGCTAACTCAGTGGGTCTTTGGGGTAATAGTATTCCATTATAACGAGTACGGGCCAATGAATGAGATAAAGAGCATACGATATCTCTCCGACAAAGACCACCTCTTGCACAGTGAGTGCGGATACCTACGCAAAAAAATTGCCCGTAAAATTTCCCGTTCTCCGCATAAATATTCTTAACAACCTTACGTTCCTTCCCTAATAGGATTAGAATTCCTGTTGAGTTAGTTGTCTCTATACGAAGAAATCTCTTTGGTAACGGATGCCAGAAGAATGGTAGTAATATAGTGAGGATAAATAGAAGCCAAGATATGAAAACCAGTACAATGTTACAGTTCGTACGATGCTCTGAAAGCCACCGTAAAGTTTATCCAACATGTCAAAAAAATCCTAACCTTCCGTCTTTGAACTGTAGTCATCCTTGATCACTAGACTCGCTTCTCTTTCGAGCTGTAAAAAAACAACTTTTGAAATTGTTCTTTCGTAAATTCTGCATGAGATTGTTGGCTGAAATTTTTGTTTCGTGTCGTCTAAAAAACACATAAATGTCATAATCAATCTTCCTACTGTTGCAGATTGTAAACGCAAAGCTCCCCAAAATAAAATATTAGGTTGATCGGAAATGTCGCATGGCATCCTACCGCGACAGGATGATGACCACAAATAACAGCGAACGGGGTATCATTTCATAGAGCAAAGCAAGCTCTACAAGGTAGTTTATAAATCTCCGCGGAAATCTTGCTTCACAAATTGAATCCAAAATATAAAATACCTCAGATACCCAAAAAATCGTATCTTCGTTTATAGACGTCTTAGGGATCTCCAAATTGCACAGGCACGTGCTCTCCACAAGAGACATTCACCTATATAGTTTGTGGGATTTTCCATGGCTACAGTACGATCAACAAAAATAGGTCAAAAATGCGATTATGTCGCGTTTTCGGGGTTTTTGCAAACAATTTAAAATTTCTCGAAAATTAGCGGTTGTCTAAAGTTGAAAATTCACAGTTATACTCCTTGAGGTTCATACTACAGAACCACCCATGTGAGCGAAGCGCAGAGTCGCTTTGGTAAAAATATGCCGAACGTTTTCTCAGCTTTCAGCGGTGGAAAAACGGCGAAGTTGTGCGCACGAGTGTCTCGTTTGGTGAGTCCCTGTGTGTGCAAGTTAGGGGTTCCCAGGGCTTTTCTGAATAAAGATACGATTTTTTTCGTTTTTTAGGTCTTTAATGCCCTAAGAAATTTAGCTCCAAACTTCACGCAAATCAGACCTGGCGCAAAAGATCGGGCTTCATTTTGTAGAGCTTGCTTCGATCTACCGGTTGTTACCCCACATGCTTACTTATGTGCTCACGCTGCTGTGACAATGCAGGATAAAATACGATGCGACATTATTTTCAGGGCAACCTAATATATTAGGTGGGTCCGAAAGTTCTGTCGTTTCATTTTCAAAAATTTGTAACTTTGCGCTGTGTCAACGAATTGCTTGCCTGTAATTTTATCAGAAAGAATAAGTTTTTCGCTTCCAAACGCTTCTTTGATCAGCTTCTGTTTCACACTGGATGCGGAGATAAAAATGGAAAACTAAGACCATATAAGCTTTGACCATTTTAAGTTACAGGGCTTTACAATCTGAGATTCCCACCCGCCCCGCTAGGCCGCCACGCTTAGGTCCGCGCAGCGTTCGTGGCGCTGGCTGCGCGTCGACTGAAGCTTGGCGAAATCCGGGCGATACGCAGCAAACGCCGCGCGCGGCCTGAGCGAGGCGGCCGCGTTGGAGGAGCCGCGCAAGCGAAATTTGCGACTCTCAGGTTGAAAAGCCCTGTAAGTCACCAAAATTCGGGAACGCTGCAGAAAAATCTGAAATTGTCAGTCATATGTTTTTTGACCTACCTTCGCAACTGTGAAAAGTTTGTGCTCTTTGGACGTCCCTGTAAAATGTTATAATTTTCGAGTTTACTATGGAAAACGCCAAATTTGATTAATTTGCCAATTTTCTCAATAATTATAACTTCTCACAGAGACGTCCAAACGGCACAGATTTTTCACAGATGCAAAGGGTAGGCCAAAAAACATATGTACTGACGATTTCAGATTTTTCTGCAGCGTTCCCGATTTTTGGCGACCTAACTTAAAATGGTCAAAGCTTATATGGTCTTAGTTTTCCATTTTTATCTCCGCACTCAATGTAAAACAGAAGCTACGCCAAACAGCGTTTGGAAGCGAAAGACTTATTCTTTCTGACAAAATTACAAGCAAGCAAATCTGTTGATACAGCGCAAAGTTACAAATTTTTGAAAATAAAACGACAGAACTTTCGGACCCACCTAATAATACCGCTCACATTTTTTGAAAAAAAAAAGGACGCAAATTGAAGTAGACTTAGGCGACCATTGCGTAACTCATGCGACGGTCGTGTGGGTTACGTGAGGGTCGCCTAATTCATGCGACATTACGGTTGCGTAGCCGTATCTCGCTTCAAAGTGAACGGATTCTGAATCCAAAGCCACATTCGACATTTCACCTCGACTCAGCTCGGCGCGGATCATCTACTGGTAAACTAGAAGTGGGAATACGATGTCTTCGATACTCCTCAAGTTTTCTCAAATTGTTCTGCGGAGGTCCTTTCGCGAAGATATGAAGCAGCGCCTATCGAACGTAGAAGATTCCACTACGTACTCTTCGATAATATAGTATTCAGCAAAGAGACAAAATTGTTATGAGTTTTTATTGGCCGACGTTTCGGCGGTTTCGCCTTCTTCAGAGCCTGGAAGTCCTCGACGATACTTTTCCTGTAGATTACCATGCGCTAAAAGATGGCCTCAGACTTCTTTTTAAAGGAGATAGAAGCGTTGGCGAATTCTAAAAAAATCACGAGTTTCCAATTTCTAACTCGCCACAACTTCCTACGAAATAAGAATATTTTGAATCCGAAAAAAAGCATTGTGCTCTGCTCATCAATACGAATCTCTCTATTCACTGCATGTCCTCAATATTCCGATTTCAGTATTTTTGATTTTTTCTGCGCATATCTATTCCCAAAAGTGTAAAACAACGCGCATGGCCCATCGTAGATTCCAGCGAGGGATTCCAATAGTACTTCCTCGTAGATTATGGAGCGCTAAAAAGCTGCCAAAGTTGCAGCATGCTTCTTTACAAAGGAGATAGACTGCTGAATTGTGGAAAAACCTTGTCCATAAAGCCGTATTTTTGTAGGCTCGTAACTCGGCGACTTTAAGATTGAAGGGCGAAGTACTTTCGTCACTCATTTATAGCTCTCTCACTATATGTCTGTAAAAAGACCTTGCACTCGACAGTTACGTCGTAAATAGTGTGTTCGGAAAACTCTATGAGCAAAGTTTCCTTTCAAACCAATACCATCAGCATTTCGACCAAAGCCCGACCATATAATTCACACAACCGTCGCATGACTTACGTGACGGTCGCCTAAGTCTACTTCAATTTGCGTTTTTTTCAAAAAATGTGAGCGGTGTTTTACGGATCAAAGTTAAGCGAATACTCCTTATTTTGAGAGTTTCAGGATTTTTTGGGGAACCTCAAAAAACAGTTGGTGCTGTGTAACAAAGCCGAAAACGGCGTACGCAGTACAACAATGAAAAGCCGTGTTCTTAGGAATGAATTTGGGCCTATTTTATCGTCTCGCGATCGTTCTAAGGCCTAAGGCATACTTTACGCGGTTTCAGTCGCTGCGCGATTCAACACTGCAACTATTCTTCATAACTGGTCATAAGTGTGCTTTGCTTGGGCCAGACACAATGCGTTTGCGGCAACTTACGAAAGCCACGCGCCTATGCTTTTGAATCCCAAGCACAGTTAATCCGAAGACTTCCGGCAAATTGCCAATTCGCTCGGATGTAGCGATTTAAAGGAATCGCGGGAGGTATGCCCTAGGCCTAAGGGATCGGTAGTAGATCTTATTTCAGGAAAAATTTTTTTTCTTTTTTTCGAATTTTTCTTCTAATTTTTTGATTTTCCAAATTGCTGCGATTGTTTACAGTCTCCCCGTAGGCGCATATTCTGTAAGCAAGGTTTGGCATGTGCAGATAAGCTTGTAAAAGTAATGCGCTCGAGCACTTGAATTCTACACGCAGTAGATTTGCGGGCACCTGCCAAATTGCCAGATCTCGTATCGCCGCGATTCTGAAGAATTTGCGCAAGGCGTATTCGAGATTTAACACGACAACACTTATGAGTCCATAGCATGCCGTCATCTTGCAGGTTGTGGTAGTTCTCTGACTCGACTAATGGCAAAAAATCATCACAACCTAGGTGCAAGATGATCTGCATGCAATGAACTCGTCACGGTTGTCTTGTTGGGAAAATCGCGATGCAATGAAGTTGCGTCTATATGCCCGGCCTTTGATACGAACGAGCGTAGCATAAACAAATATCTTATGCGAAGCTTCTTTTTTTCCACTCGAAGCTCCAATCCCTCGCATTTAAAATCTTAATAACAAAGTTCAAGAAGTGTGTTGCACACTGAATTTAGTGCACTTTAGAGGGGGAGGAGGAAAAGACTTTGTCGCCATACCCGCAAACATAATTTTAAGAACGAGCACTGTGGGATTGATTCGGCAAGGATCCAACTTGAAAAAGAAACATAGAGCAAATTGTAAGAAAACAAACTCGCATAACTCTAGTTGAGAAACCGCGGAAGAAACGTGCGAGGCAAACTAGAATTCCCTTCCATGGCCTAAAACAACTCCCAAAAAAATTTCTAAGATTTTACCTATTGAAATCGATTTCACACAGAAAAGTTCAGAATCAGTTCCTCTCAGGTTTTGAAGTGAATTGGTTACGAACTGGAAATATAATAGTACCTATTAAACAATAAAAGTTGTTGCTAGCATTTGAAGAATTCGAACTCAAAGTTGGATAGATTTAGATATGCTGAAATTCAATCTGAGGATTCGGTAAATTCTTAACTAAAAAGTGTTATATATCCGCAGATTTGTGACCCAATACGACATTTTCCACACCTGATGTTCGTTGGGCCGCTAGTTCTTAGCAAAATTTAGCAATTCTGATTTTTGAAATTGTGTCGAAAATGCCGGATTATTAAAAGTTAAGATGAGATTTCAAGATACTCGAGGCTTGAATCGAACAAAAGAAAAACGTAAGCAAAAGCATTTGAATTATGTATCACAAACAGGGCTTGAAGACCCGTCTTCTAGCTATTTTTTATGTACTATCTCATGCCATTCTGGAAGCGAAGTCAACATTCAAATTTAAAACCGCTTTGGAGATACAAAATGATATTATAATCCTTGATAGATTTCCTACTACAATTCCTAAGCTGAGCGTCTCGTTCTTGGTGCGCCCTGAGTCCAAATCATTTTGAGCTGTCAGAAAAATTAAGCCCCTCTTTCCGAAGGCAGGACGCGCAGGAGGAATCAAAGGCCTAGCAGCATGGTTGTGGTGGATGTATGTAGTGTAAGATGTAGTTATGGGCGCAAGCACTGCGAAAAATTGACCAGGCTTTAAGAACCTTGTCAGGTTTCTCATTGAGTTCCCTGACAAGGTTCTTAAAGCCTGGTCAATTTTTCGCAGTGCTTGCGCCCATAACTACATCTTACACTACATACATCCACCACAACCATGCTGCTAGGCCTTTGATTCCTCCTGCGCGTCCTGCCTTCGGAAAGAGGGGCTTAATTTTTCTGACAGCTCAAAATGATTTGGACTCAGGGCGCACCAAGAACGAGATCCTGTGGTATGGGGACTCTAATCAGTTTTTTCAAGTCACAATATACTTTCTGGACAGATATGCTGCTTGACACCGGAAGAAATGCTCTGTTCCTGTCGAAATTTTCGTCCGAGTTTCATTTTAGCCTAAAGTTAGCACAAAATGAGCATCAAGTCTCAATTATTGCAGTCCGCAGATTTTACAATGAAGTGAGCGCGTAGCGGGTACAAGTACGATTGCGCGAGCTAGGAAATTTCTGCGATCCAGAGCATCTTTTCAAGCACGCAGGCGTCACCCGCAAAAACGAGTGTGCACACCAACGCATTCATAGCTTTTGCTTTCTAGCTCAAAAGTGTCCAAATCAGTTCTGAGAAAAATCACAAAATCACAGCACAGATACATCATTATGCAAGCAAAGCACACTTTGCAGGGGCAAAAGCCGAGATTTGAAGTTTAATGTTAACGGTAGGGTAAGGTTAAATGGAGCTAAACGCAACAAGCACAAAGAGTTTGTTTGTTTTTTTCGAGCGTTAAAGGCACCGTCCACCCAAAGTGGGCGTTTACGAGATTCGATGGCATACTAATGTAGGCCCCTACACTAGGCCAACCCCCAAGTTTCCCCGCAAGATTGCTTCCGGAGCAAGAAATCCGCTTCGGAAAGTACGTGATCAAAGTTGGTCACTCCGCCCATTTTGCAGGTTTGGCGGGCTGCGGCGCTAATATATGCCGTGCGATAACAGCGCCGCACCTCTGCAATCTGCACTTCCACATCTCTCGCTTGTTCTCCAAAATAGGATTCTTTGTGGTTTTCGGGGATTCTTCACCTCATATTCGAAATCAGGGCCTTAAAAAGGCCCGGAAGCGACAAAACATGAAAGCTGAGAATTTGGGTAGACGGTGCCTTTAAGTAGCACATCCGGAAAAGTCATTGTATCAGTCCCGTTACAAACTGTTTGAAGCCATTAAAGTCAGTGTCCGGCCAAAAACTCGATTTTGAGATTTTGTGCTTACCTGGGCCTATTCGCTACGCTGAGTCCGAAAATGCACATTGTAGAGCGCGAAAATAACGAAAAACGGCTCTAACACAGGAGGGAAATCAGCAAGTGGGCGGAGTCCTCCCCACTGCGAATTCACGTTCCCGGCTTCCAGAGCGACCTTCTCGCTTCCGGTTTCAAGTCAATCATTCGCACTTGACCGGTAGCGATGTTAAAACGGCTAACGGAATCGAGAAAATCGCTCTGGGAGCTAGGAGCGTGAAGTCGCACTGAGGAAAGCCCCGCCCACCTGCTGATTTTCCTCCTGTGTTAGAGCCCTTTTCGCCGTTTTCGCGCTTTCCAATGTGGATTTTCGGATTCAGCATGGCGAATAGGCCCGTATAAGCACAAAATCTCAAAATCGAGTTTTTGCCCGGACACTGCCTTTAAGCCACATGAAGCAGATGCTTTGTACTCAATGTATTTGAAAGCATTTTGTTCCAATCGCAAAAAAAGTAAAGCTCTGTGTGAAGTGCACTGGTTCGGAGTTTACAACATTTCTCCAGCTTCATTACCGTAGTATAAAAAATTTTGAACGTCAAAGGCTACAGCTTTGAGCAAAAAGGGAGCTTTACTTGAGGTGTTCGTACTACACAAACCGCTCAAAGTTTGTATTCTAGACATTTACTCCTAGGTAGACGAGACGTCAATCTCGTAGTGCTTATGCCGTTTTCGGCTATGCTTTTATGTAGCACCAACGGTTTTTAGGTTTTTCACAAGATGTCCTGAAACTCTTACTGTACGAAGTATTCGTAATATGACACGCACTTCATTTAAGTCTCCCGTCTATATTTTCTGCAAACAGGAAGAATGGATTACACTGTAACTGTTCTCCAAAACAATATGAAAGATTATTACAACTTAACTCGAGTGCACATCGTTGGATGCGCCTCGTTGAAGGATTCCAAAACTGACTTACAATTAGAGGCAGTGTCTCGGCAGAATTTTCGTTTTCCAGTTTCCACGTTTTCTTTTCGGAGCCTTCTCGCCATGAGGAACCCATAACGGGGCTTTTCAGCACATGAAATTTTAAAAAATGAGATTTTCCCAGGATTTTTAGGTCCGCATTCAATAAAGAACAGTCTCGTGAGGGAGAAGGACGGGGCTTCCGTTTTTTGCGCCCCGCCTCCTTCGTTCCGGCCCCGCCCACATGCATGTATTCTCCACTGAATGTGGACCTGAAAAGCTTGGAAAAAGCTTATTTTCGCCATTTTCATGCGCTGAAGCTTAGATATGGGTTCCCTATGTCGAGAAAGCTCCGAACAGGTAATATTCTGCAAAAATAAAATTTTGCCGAGACACTTCCTTTCAAGGCAGTGTTCCGGCAAAATTTCGCTCTTCGGTTTTTCACCTTATCGGAGCCTTCTCACCATGTTGAAACACATCTGGGCTTCGCAGCGTCTGAAAATGGCAAAAATGAGCCTTTGCGAACTCTTCGTATCTGCATTCGCTGCAAGATACGTTTATGTGGGTGGGGTCTGGAAGACTTCCTCAGCGAATTTTGGGCTTTCCAGAGGCGCTTTTTCACCCTAGACTATAGTCACAGATTAGTTTGAGGGTCTGTTACGGTAACACTGTAAAATCCCGACACCCATCATCTTTCCGAGACGCTGGTTCGGGGTACTTGCTAAGCGGCTCTAGAAAAAGTTACTGGCGTCTGATGTCTAAGTGGTAGACATTAAGTATCTTTAGCTACAGAATTTGATTGTCTCAAAACACCTGTTTACCGTGGCGGTCTGGGGGGCCTCCCTCGAGTAGGGGGAAATTTTTGAAATTTACTTACATGGGTTATAAAAATGTACAAATGACTACCTCCACTGCTGTTTACGTTTCATATATGCATTCCTTGTTATCAGCGCATTCACCACCATGCCAATCAACGCGTAATGCATCAAGACTCGGATAATCCTATGCTACCGCTCATAATATTTGCAGTGATCGCTCAGCAGATACTCAGATAATCGCCAGGGGCAGGCAGCCATGCGAATTTTGAGCAAGCGGGCACCGGAAAAATAGTTTGCTGATTTCTTGCGGCCCGCTTGCAGATATTTGGAAGAATGTTGGCTAAATTTTAGAAGTATGCTCGAAGAACAATTGGGCACTTTTATAGATTAGTTGCGGCTAAGTAGCTGCATTCTCGCGGACTTTCCGCGAGAATATGCACAAAATTATTGAAAACCGCACGGTCCTTTGTGAAGGACCGCATAGCCCGTAGGTACCTTCCGCTAAGAGGAAGTACACCAAACCCTGGGTAATTGAACCACCTTGACACCTCGGACATGTACAGCGTTACTTTGCTCGACGTACGCCCGAAACTGCGTACAGTCACAGGCTCGCTAATAAAAATTATTTGGCGACCGCTCGCAGAAAATGCTGTATTGCCGCTTGCCTGCAGAATATGCGACAGTACAGCAGGTACCGCTTGTTGAAGGTTTGGCCAGGCCCCAAAATTCTACTGACCGCTTGCAAGAATGAGCGAGTTTGCAGACCGCCTGCCCCCGGCGACTGACTGAGTATAGAAGACAGGTTCGAAATGAGCTCATTAAAGCGCATCTGATGATATGCTCTTTATTCCAATGCGATTTGGGATTAGGGACAAGCGTTGGGCGTCGCACGCCCATAGGAGGGGGGGGGGGTATTTAGGGGCCAGAGAGAGGAGGGTCGTAATTGACGTGATATTGATGTTCGCGATCAAATGACATGTGTTAATAAGGTCGAATAAGCCCAAAAGGCAAGTTAGAAGCACACTGAGGTAGTGTTCTACCAAGATATTAGGTTGTCAAGAAAATCATGTCGTTTTTCATAACAAAGCCATGAGACAAATCCAAAAAAACTATGTGAGGGGTACCAATCGATAGAGCAAAGAAAGCTCTACAAGATGGCTTTCGAACATTGGCAGAACTTTTCGCTTACGCAAAGTTCAGAGCCAATACATATGAGCAACTCGTGGTGCCAAAAATTAGATTTTCGCCCTAGAAAATCCTGCGAATATCTCACTTGATCCTGCTTATAAAGGAAACATGCACTTATCCATCGGTACGCTTGCTATATTTTTTCCATGCTTAGAAACCAAGAAAAAATTAAAAAATTGGAAATGGCAGACTCCGCCCCCAGTAGTACTGGGCCCCTCCCACATATGCCTTTGTACACTACAAATCTTCGCAACTTTAACCATAAAATTTCGGCCTTGGATATGCTCTAGTTCTCGAGTAATATCAATTTTACACGAAAAAAAAAATTATTTTCTTGGCAACCCAATATATAGGATGATCACGTGAAATACGAAGCAAAAAACGCCCATTCGCATAAAACAACTAAAATTTCAAAAGATTAACTTTATCTGATATTTATGAAGGCTTTGCATAAGCCCCCTTGACCTTGTTTGACAATGTCCGCTTCTGAGTTAGATATAACACATTCGTTTGAACACTTCTGTGAATTTTCTAAAATGCGCGCTGTAACGATTTATTCTAAATTAAAAAATTAAAATTTATTTATGAAAAAGCAGACCATGTACTTTCTCAGACAATTATGGCGAGTACCCGCCGGTCACCCACGGGCGACGCCACGCCCATCCCGAAGGCGCGCCAATAAGCGCCCGGTAAGCGCCCGACATTGCCCGCGGATGTCCCGATAAACGCTCGAACAACGCAGCGGGTGGCTTGGGAAGCGCATGCATCCGCGGGTGTCCAATACATCCCGATAAAGCAATGAAGCTCATAAATATTATTTCCAAATTTTGAAACCTTTTCGGACATCTGTTCATATTCCTTCGCCCGACAACCACCTGGTCCCAAGATCAAGTAGTCCTATAAGCTCATCCGAGACATCATTGATGACCAAAACTTAACGCTACTTGACTTTGGCCAAACTACGCAAATGTTGAGGGTAGCCCTATCACGCGGGTATCTCGCGCGAGTAGCGTTCTCTCCTTACAGCAAGGCTCGGGGCTCGCCGGATTGATATTGTCGCGCCCTCGCCTAAAGGGCAGCGGCTTGTCCGAGAACTAAATCTGCAGTGCGCCTCCGGGGCTCGTCCGAGTGTTTTTTCTTGGGCCGCAGGTGTTCCGAAAAAACTTTGGGAGCCCGCAGCTGTTTCTAGCGATAACATTGAGCCGCGGTGGTCAAGAAAATAAATCTAGGACCGCGGATGGTCAGTCCATGAAATAACGCCCCGCACCGCCGACAGGGACCGTTAGGTGCTGCGGGTGCTTGCAATGATTGTCTGAGTTTTTACTTTACCTTTGCACTTTCTGGGCAGCCTTCAAAAAATTTTTCTGGATAATGTGCGATAAAAGAAGAAATCTGTATTTTTCCAAAAAGCTCTTCAACAATACCGACCTTTTTCCGAAGTGAAACTGTTAGGAAAGAAAATTATAGAGAAAATATTTGAGGCACCGCGAAGCAAAAATGAGATGTAATGAGACATAATAAAAAAAAATTTTTTTGAAATCTTGTCACACTTCATGTCAACTATCCTGCACATACAGTAAGCATTACAAAAAACTGCACCAATCTTGAGAATTTGTAATTGACATGTCAAATAACCCTTTTGGATCAAGTCTTAGCGATTGAGGATTCTAAGTTTCCATCCGAGTGAAATGACCATTTGAACACGATTAGCTTTCTTTTTAAGTGAGTTAGCTACCTGTTTATGGGCTGTGTACAAAGCACTACTCCATCT
The DNA here is from genome assembly GCA_958299035.1 of Cylicocyclus nassatus. Classification (NCBI taxonomy): domain Eukaryota; kingdom Metazoa; phylum Nematoda; class Chromadorea; order Rhabditida; family Strongylidae; genus Cylicocyclus; species Cylicocyclus nassatus. The sequence continues at coordinate 26,186,278 of CATQJL010000316.1, forward strand.
TTGCCCACACGAGAAATCACCTTTCAAATAACAACGCTGAATCATAACAGCAGGAGCCCACCAGCGCTCGTTTGTCTCATTTTCCTTCTCAATGGTTCTTTTGCAGCAACTGTTACTCAGACTAAAGTTAGACACAAACTACAGAAAACTAAGAGGTCTGAACTATCGAATATATACATATTTTTGCCACTTTCCCTCGCAATATACGTAGTAGAACAGATTTAGCACTGTATCGTAAACTAATATTTGCCATATAAAAGCAGCGATTGCGGATGAGATGGTCTACTGCTACTGTGAAGAGAAGAAGGTTTAATGGTCTCAAAGTTTTAGAAAATCTAGATGTGTGAATGTTATGAAGGTAAGTTGATGGAGTGGGGCACAACCCCCTAAAGGCAGCGCCGGGACAGATTCTTGACTCCCATATTTTTATGTTATCATTTTAGACCTTTTCATGACATTGATTCCAAACATGGCACTCAAAAAGCGTGGATTCCTTTTCAAGAAGCCATCTTTTCAAGGCTATTTTCGGAAGACCCGGACGAATGCTCTGACGCTATTTTTTGTCAAAAGCAAGCATTAACAGGTAAACGCTATGTGTTCGACAGTGTTTGCCACGTGAAAACACGTCAAGGGTTGAGGAGATTTTGTTCAAGGTGTTGGCGAGGAAGTAGGCGTGGTTTTTGAAGGCACTGTTTCACCAGAATTTGGTTGTCAAGATCCTTGCGTATTGCAAGCCTTTTCGTCCCTGTCTAGAATGCACAAAAAACCCGTTTTTGAAAGCCCGTCAAAGCAACACGGACAGATTGCCTTTTCAGCTCAGCCTTCGGCACAACGGCATCAACACCATGCGGAACGACATGTTGAAAAGCGTAAGGAGAATACCGGGGAAATCGCGCTTTGCGAGCTAGTTTGAGGGCAAATTTCTTGGCGTAGAATCGAGTCGAACCTGGGGTAATCGCTTGAACAGGATGTCCTTTTACATAATATGTGAAAACCGCGCTACCTCAATTTCGGTGAGACATTGCCTTTGAGGCTCGGACGTCTGCCTGAACGCTGCCTTTATAAAGGTGTGGAGGCCACGTTTTCTGAGTTGTGGCGCACCGCCTAACTTTTTTTTGAGAAAAATTCGAACTACATAAACAGCATACGATATCCTAACTCCATAGTTTTCACAGCAATAACTTTATTTAGAATCGCCTTTTTACATATGAGTTACTGTTGCTGAAAGCAAATCATGGCAAGCAAAAATGAGAGATCGAGATCTTGTACAATTCTCAATCACACATTCTGGCGGTTATTCGAAGCAAGTCTCACATGAGCAAAGGCTGAGTGATGTATTGTATTGGATGGGAAGAGAGATGTGAATAGAATTGTTGGCCGCGCGTCACTTTCAAAATGAAGTAAATGTTTTTTTTGAGTATGACCATTTCACTTAAGTGGCCCAATATTTGGGAACCTCAGAATTCGCTGAAAGTCGGTTTGGATTACGTTGATTATGAATATATTAGACATTGTAATTATTAGGTTGGTGCAAAAGTTCTTTCCGCCCAAATTCAAAAATTCATAACTTGTTGAATTCTCAACGAAACTGCAAGATCTAAATTTTGCTTGAGAGAGAAACTCATGCTCTTTGCATCTGTACCTGAACTGTTCGTTAAAGTTTACAACTTAAGGAGATAGAAGCTCAAAACCAAAATCACTCGAAATTTGAATTTTTCGTGTAGGGTCATAAAAAATCGAAAACATGCAACAAAAATCGGAGCAGTAAGTATTGTAGGTCCTTTCACCAGCTCTTTCTAACGGTGCAAAGTTTGCGCTGATTGAGCTCCTCTATTAAAAGCTATGAATTTCGAGCAAGCAATACAAAAGGGCGAATTTGATTTATTTTGGCATTTTTCACGGAAATCATAACTTTTGATAGAGGAGCTCAATTAGCGCAAACTTTGCACCGTTAGAAAGAGCTGGTGAAAGTACCTACAATACTGACTGCTCCGATTTTTGTTGCAGGTTTCCGCATTTTTATGACCCTACACGAAAAATTAAAATTTTGAGTGATTTTGGTTTTGAGCTTCTATCTCCTTAAGTTGTACACTTTAGCGAACAGTTCAGGTACAAATGCAAAGAGCATGAGTTTCTCTCTCAAGCAAAATTTAGATCTTGCAGTTTCGTTGAGAATTCAACAAGTTATGAATTTTTGAATTTGGGCGGAAAGAACTTTTGCACCAACCTAATAGTAAGGACTCATGTTATACCTGACGGTAAGTAAACGGTAGTTCCGAAAGCTTTGAGACACATGTTCGCCTTGCTCAAATTCCCGTCGTATCACAACAGGAAGTTTTGAGTGGGTTTTGAATCATCTAAAATCAAATTCGCCTTTGAGAAAACCCTAAAAAATTAACCATGTTTTCAGAATGATTAGGGTCAAAGCAGTGGCGTACCCAGATTTCCGTTCGAGGGTAGGAGGCGATAGAAATTTTTTTTTCTAATAAAGGTGCGTGGTGTTAGCCAAGCACTCCGAAAAAATTTTTGTATGCTTTCCAAAATTTTTGCGGGTAACCCCGAAAACGCCCGAAAAAATTTTTTTAACGCTAAATTGGATTTTCAAAATGTTTGAAAATTTATTTTAATTATTTACAAGAAAAACAAGTGGCTTGCACAGTTTTGTAACTCATATAAGTGACTTTCAAAAATTTCGCGACCCATTTTCGGGGTGAGGAGGGGGCGGCAGTACATGTTTGGAGAAGTTCTTTGGAATCTATTGGTAGATTTTACACCGCATATCTACGCTATAGCCAGCCCGTCTATAACTATCTTAATGGTCGCGAAGAAAGTAAGAGGAAATATTACTGGGAAAGTGCATACTTATTAACGTTAGTTAATACAAAATTTAAGATTATCCCTGCTGTTGTCCAAAACAAAACCACCTCTAAGAAAAACTTGATTATGCAAGATAGCCGCTTACCTCAGTTTTACGCAACCCTCTAAAAGTGACTAAAATCATGTTAATTGATATAGCTACTTAGATTTTAGGTTGGTGCTCTCTATTAAGCGGGTTTTGTGTACGCAGTCAGATCAGGGCCCGGCATGAGGTGGTCAAATGACAGGCTGAAAATCGTTGGGTGAAAAAACAAAAGGGATATCGTTTTTGCGAAGTTCGGGTTAAAGCCTCTGAAAAATCGATAGCTCATGCTCTCTGCTTATTTTAACATGTTATATGCCTCAACAGGCAAGCAGTGGAGTTCGCGAGCGTTAAACGGCGCTGTCGCTAATTGTCGCACGCGCGACGTCGCCTAAACGATGCTATTTGTAACAAAAGACATGTCTAGTTTTCAATGTACGCATAGGAAAAGAGGCTAGTGAAAACAAGTTGTATAAAATATGGAAAACTTCATTTGAATGGAAGCTGTAATAAACAATTTCTCCAAAAATCTTGCATCACTGTGAATGAAAATGAAAATTCGAATGGCTTGTTTGCAAGGCGCAAATGACGATATGGTATGAAACTTGGTAAGCACATGAACACGGGCCTGCAGGATGAACCGTAAAGTTTCGTTGAGATAGTATGTGAATGAAGATTGTGACAAGGTTTTTTCTGCAAATTTATCGTTAACAAAAATTTTTTTTTGCAAATTAGGTGGGCCATTGTCCGCCCAATGCCCACCTGAAGTAGGTGGGCATTGGGCGGACAAAATTCCCGTTTCAAATAAGTTTCTTGAAATTTTCACATGAATGTGTTCTACACCTAATAGTATATAGTAACGGTTCCAAGGCTCCTCCCTTCCTGCTTGCAAGGATCCGAAATATCTACGATGCCGGTCCCTTGGAAGGAGAAAGCGAGCTCCAATCGAGCAACCTACGCAGCTGGCGGGATCAAGTAGGATATCGTAAAAATCGATAATGGCAAAGCTGTTTTAGCGATGCCCAATTGCCAACCCGTGCTGGGCTCTGAATCAGAACCAGTTTAAATGGTTACAGTAGTTTCAAAGACCTTGAAGTCAGGTGTTCAATCTTACTTGTTAGGATCTTGAAGATGACATCGAAAGTCGATCCTGCATTATTGACACCAATCCTCTAGGCACAAAGGATGCGAAACCATGGGGGTAATTTTGCAGTAAAACAAGGAATTTATAATCGATTCAAGAGTATAAACGTTCCGACCGTAAACGCGATCGGGTACGAACTTGTCCAACTTCCACCTTATGTTAGGGCAAAAAAAGAAAACGCTAAGGACGCTGTGACGATACAATACAAGTCTGATGATAACAGATGCATATTGTAAAAAAGCTCACATTTTCACCACTCAAAAAGGCGATAATGCCAACACAAAATTGCCACATCCTAGCAAATGTGTTGTAGAAAGCAGTGTTGCTGTCAGTAGTGAGATAGAAACCGAGAGAAATACATGTGATCCCTTGAATACCAATTTGCACTCAGACATATTTCAGCTCAACACGACTAACCCAAAAAGAAAAGCACCCTCCGTAAAGGTAACAAAGTTTGCACGAAGAAGAGAAGTGGAGCCAACAAATACCATTGCATCTCGACACATAATGACCAAGTATGAGTAAAGAGATCGTCCGCATTTGACAGCTGAAGCTGTTCATGCATAGGTGTGAAAGTAGGAAATTCGAAGACATCACCATTTTTTCGTGATCCATGGCAGGATCGTTCTCATACAGCCTGAAGTTTGTAATGAGAAATATAGCTCTGCGTAAACTAGGGAAATTTATGAGTCGGAATGAAGGCAGTCTTGATACTACAAGCAATAATATCGCCGCGGACGTCATATAATACAGCGGTAAGATTAGCTTGATTCTTAAACTTTGCCTCTTATCTGTATAGTAGTAAAATAACTTTTAAGATGAAAGATAACCTTCTGTAATAGAAGTTCTGACAAAACGAAGCTGCCATCTCCGTTCTTGTTATGATCATAGCCATAAGAAAGCCAGATACGACAAAGAACCTGAATTTCAGATCAAAGGAAAAGCTTACAGAAATAGTAACATATGTTATTTTTTAAAGGCAGCGTCCAGGCAAATATGAAAACCGAGTACAATGACTCCGATCTTAATAAAGCTCTTGCGCGTGGCATTGCACCAATGTGCTTCTAAAGCGAAAAATCGTTTCAGAAGTTTTGGCTGGAACGTTTCGGGTCCCGAAACGACTTCGCATCTCCGTGGCGGCAGGCGCTCAAATTCAAATCAAAGGTTTTTGAAATACTCCGTTTTTGGTATTTTCGTGCTCTCTAACTTGTATTTTCGTATTCAGCGGAAAGAAGACAAGCCCAAAGCGAAAAAAATTATGCAATTTTTGGACGCTGCCTTAAGAAAGAGAAGTTGCTTACATATCTACTCCAACATATCCATTCGGGCAATAAGCAGGAAAGAAATGAAATGTGACAACCAAAGCAATCGCCCAGCCACGTATCCCTTGAATGTCTTGCCGTTTTTGAGCCATCGAGCTATAAACAATAATTTCTTTAAAATTTACACCGACTGCCTCTAGCAATTACGGAAATTTATCGCATGGGTTTGCAATTCCTTTCTTATGTAATGCGCACTTCTATTCCTGCAACTATTAACGTGCAATAATCAAGAATCGGTAGTAATTTCTCAAAGTTTGATTCGTTCAAATAAACTATTGTTGCTGGTCATAAACTTCCGGCAAATTTTGAATCTGCTCAAGCATTGCGCATCTTTTGTAATATGCAGTCTAAAACGAGGCGGACTGAGGATTTGCTATCGGTTGCCCAAAAGCGTCTTGTACGAACCAATTTTGAGAGCGCTCGTGGAGGAAAAAAAGAAAACGCAAAGCTTGAATGAGATGGTGCAACTACAGAGCGTATCAGTGCAGGGCAAAAAAGCTTGTAATGATACAGTCACAATAAAATTGCTTTAAACAAACACAGGGCCAGGCAATAGGGTGGCAAATGTCGAAGTGAAAATCGTACGGTCTGCCCCAATCGGGATCCGGCCAAACCGTCGGCTAAATTTGGACGCTCGCAGCGCTGAGGGTTTGCGCTGCATACGCGCGTTATCGCAGAGAGCAAAGAGGTTGAGGAGAGAGCAGACTAGCTAGTCATAGACGCAATACTCTCGCGACGCGGGCTCCCGCCATGCACTTTTGGCCTGGTTGGGGCTGGGGCAAACTGTATATTGTTTCTTAGGATGTTTGTTTCTTATAGACTGTATGTGAAGCGAAGAGGATGGATTTTGTTCCCCTATAAATGAGACGCGGCGCAAAAGATAGACTACTTTTTGCAACTTTTTGCTCGATCCTTTTATCATTATTGATTTGTTTATGTACATCTGGGAAAAGAAAAGTCTATTAGACATCCGTCTGAAAAAGGGTGAACGGTAGCGGTACATCCCATTGTGAGTTTTTGCAAGCAAAGCGCAGTGACAAGAAGCGCTTCTCAAGTAGATCTTTTTATACGCTCAAAAATGAAGTATGCGATGCTGCGGTATGTAGGACCGTAAAGCACCATTATGGGCAATTCTCATAAGTGTAAATTCTATTTCAGCATGTATGTCAAAGGCACTGGATATACTGTTGCGAGTTCGTGACTAACATTGGCATAAAGAACCAGAGCATTGTCATCTATTAAATTTATTTGATGACTTAATTAAAGAAAGCTACGTTTTTTGTTGTAAAACGTTGAAATATGGAAGGACCTTTGGACTGTATAACAATATAAGAAAACATAATCTAGGCCACTTCCACTTCTGTCACAGTCCAATTAGTGGATAGATAGTAAGGGGTAGAGGACGCCAATAGTTTCCATTCACGTGGAAATAGTGACGTTGAAGGTGCACGGTGTGTTGCAAATTTTCACCTTGGAACTCCTTTGCGTCCTGATGTTCTCTACACGATAGAAAGCAAGCGATTAGAGGAAGGCACAATGGAAGTTCTGATTGTGGATAGTGATATGCTAGTCACTCCTATCCCACTATGCTTAAGAGAACGTTTGTGGGAGCGAGCGAACCTGTTAAGTTGTAAATTAAGCACGCTATTTTAAGACCAAACAGAAATTTCGAAGTAGCAAGTGTAGATGAGTGTTATACTATTGCAATATGATCTGTCCCTTATTCCATTCATACTAGCTTTTACAGTGTGATTTTATCTACAGATTTGAGTTAGTTTTTTCAAAAATTATGTCAAATGAGCTCCAAATTTAGACTGCTGTAGTTAACAAGTAAAGCATTTTGTTATGGGCATAGATATCATAGCAGGTAAAGCGCTTTGAAATTGATAAACTTGCTGAATCTGAAGAAGTAATGCGAGGCGTAGCCAGTTATGTAAGCTAGTTGGTAATAAAACAAAGGAGATATCTAATTACATCCATACTACGTAATACTTATCATTTTGCTACACGGCTGACATGCAGAAAACTGTCTTGCTCGCGCTTCACCCTCAAAAAATTTCTCTAGCTTAGTAGTAATTAACTGCCCCTTTTGCAGCGCGCATGTAAAGATATGACTCTGAATTTAGTGTATGAACGGGCAAATTAGGAAGGGCATAGTGAAAAGTATCGTGAGATATTTGTGACTAAAGACTTGATATAAGACTGAAGATTCAACAAAATGACTCGTTTGCAATACACAAAAAGCAATTTGGCTCCGAGTCTGGTGTTATATTCGCAACAAGAAGTTGAAAATACGAGAAATCGTAAAATATTCATTCAAATAAAAATTAGGCACAACTTTTTTCAACCTATTGGCACCATATGCGCACCTAATGCCAATGTGAGGGTGGCGAAAGGTTGCTCTCATAAGCTGCTCAAAGTTCTACATTAATCTGTTCTGCACTCAAAGTTTATCATAAAGGATTTTGGGTTCAAATCTTTTCCTCTCATCGTTAAAGACAAAATAGTAATGAGGGCGGTGTCCTCATGGAGCAAAGCGCACTTCAATTAAATGGCTTACGCGGCTAAAACGACTAAGTGGGAAACCGTAAAATTCAAAGGCGGCAAAAGCAAAATCGTTTTTTAGATATCTATGGCACCCTCCTAGCACATCTTTCAAAAGGCGGGCTCTCATGTACCTCGTCGCAGGTACAACAACACACCCCAAAGGCCATTTTTTGAAATTGTTTTCAAAAAATGATTCAAAGGATTATGGTACAGGAAAGGCTGAAGAAAACTAAGAAACGATGTCAAAGAAGATAAAATTTTGTGCATTAGAAAAGTATGCAAATTTGGAGTCCTTCCATGAAAGAGTACGCAACGAGAAGGCGATAGATAGCAGTTTCCAGCTTCAGACTGAGGGAAAGGTTTATGACTGTTATTCTTGCAGATGTCGTCGCGTTGAGGAAAAGCGCAAGTTTCCAAGGCTTTTCCCATATTTATGAGTGGAGACTATTTGTAAGTCAGTCCGTTTTTGAAGGGTTGGAAGAAAATTACAGTCATTGTAGAGGCGGTAGGCAGCAGTGCTGCCTAATGAGCGGAATGTTATGTGCATGTCATTCAAAATATTCGTCAAAGTTATTTGTAGAACTTTCTTTGAAAAGGAAGGAATTAGTAGTTGAAATGTATTCATCCGTAGTTTGTGGGAAAGGAGATAGTTGTCCCCTCAATTGCGTTGACTAACTAAAAGGGAAAAACAAATTTTATTTTTTTTCTTCGGGCTAAGGCTCTTCATTTCTAGGTAGCCTCCTATTTTGATTTGTGTGGGGCTAGCGTTCTAATGCATCAAGTCTAGGTAACAGTGCTATGTTGCTAAGGAAGAGAACAACATAAGTGGCATTGTGAGAAGAATACGTTGTGGAGCCACGTAGGAGGCGCTGAGTGGAGTACATGTACAGAATTTGAATGCGGTATTGAAAAAAACAGATATAGAACTTTTTTGCTCATCATTAGCACATTTCGAAACAAAAATAGTTTCAATTATCAAGCATTTTTATTAACAAAAACCCTTTCCCACTGCTAATGAAAGTTCGTAGAGATCAATGTATTAGTAGGTTTTGCAACAAAGTATGAGAGTCCGGCATAGTCGGACGATCACACTGGTGAAAAAATCCGCTAATTTCTGGCAGACCGCTCTGTTTGTGTTTTCATGAGCAATAAGGGAGGTGACTTCGTAATCACGTTGCAAACACTAGATAGAAAAATCCCAAGAGGGCATCCCTCTGACGTTACTATGTATTAGGCCTAAGGTATACCTCGCGCGATTTCGTCAAATCGCTGTACCCACGAGACTTGGCGGTTTGTCAGATGTATACAAAATAACCGTGCGCGAGTCTAAAAGCAAAAGCTTCAAATCTGGCCCATGCAAAACGCGCTTACGACCAGTTATGAAGAGTCGCTGCAGTGCCAGATCGAGCAGAAACTGAACAGGGTCAAGCAAGGGGTGTGGCACACGATCGCTGGTTGCTACCCCCCCCTGATTGCTGTCTTAATAAGACCCCCTTGAACTATACACTTAAGATAGCACTACTTGAAGGCCCTGTCAAACATAATGGGCAACATATCCATAATTAGCATTTCAAATAACCCCTGTAGACAAAGTGTGAGCGAATTCTGAAGATTCAACATACTTGACTACCTAAGTGAAATGGTCATTTTTCAACATGTTTAACATTGTTTCAAAGGTGAATTAGCTATCCGTTTTTGCACTCAAGACAAAGCACTACTCCTTCTTTGTCCACCTCAGGAATCCCGCTTCAGAAGACCTCCAAACTGTGGAATTAGAAGCCAACCAAAATCTCGTTTTTCCCATTTTTCGCTTTTAATGGCTGTGCTTTCACCAAATATTACTTAGAGCTAAGAAGACGAATCAGGCTCCAAACAGTCCTATGGAATTTACAAGGTTTAGGCTATCGATTCATATAAATATTGTCCGCTAAAAATGTTTTTTCGATATAGTTGATGGGGTGCGGCAGACCCTCTTAAAAGCTGCGGCCGCCGCAGCCTAGAACTCCTAGTTTTCACAGGAGTGATTTGAGCCTGATTCGTTTTCTTTGCTCTGAGTGATATTTGGTGAAAGCACAGCCATCAAAACCGAAAAATTATAAAAACGAGATTTTGGTTTGCTTCTAATTCCACAGTTTGGAGGTCTTCTGAAGCGGGATTCCTGAGGTGGACAAAGGAGTAGTGCGCTGTCTTGAGTGCAAAAACGGATAGCTAATTCACCTTTGAAACAAAGTTAACCATGTTGGAATACGACCATTTCACTTAGGTAGCAGTATCTTGAATCTTCAGAATTTGCTCACACTTTGTCTACAAGGGTTAATTGACATGCTAGTTATGGATATGATACGAATATCATGTTATCACTATCATCAGATTACTCAACTACGACCCCCTCCCCTTTTGACTCCTCAATACGACCCCCCAGGTGTGGCGTGCCGCACTCCACGCTTGACCCTGGGACTGAAATCACATGGGGGTGCCTTAGGCCTTAGGTGGGCCCAAAAGTTCGGTTTTTTAGATGTATTTAAAGAAGTTCAAAATGAATATAGACAAATTTTTCATTTTAGACTTTTGAGGGTGCTAACCAGCTAATAACGCAGACCTTTTTTCAGTTAATGCAATTTTTGCATTCTTTCAGCTTCCTCACTAGAATTTTGCTGAATATTATATTGAAGCATTCAATTCTGAAAAGTCGCGTGACATGTAATTGCACCAAACACTGTGAAATCCTCAAAATATTGAATTTCTTAAACTCGGTTTATACTATCACTAGTATTATGAAGTAAATGAGCGACTACGGCGTGAAAACGGATCGATTTTGGAAGTGAAATTGGGAAGCACAGCGACTTTGTCTGCAATAGTCGCATGTTTCGCGAAGAAAAGCTAGGTGTTACAAAGAGGAGATATAGGTGCATCGAATGATGCCTAAACTGTTCAACGTGATGTTTTGCGAAATTAGAATGAGAAATAAAATTCGGTCACTTTAGAAAATAAATTTTAGTAATTCTAGAAAGCCCAGAGAGACGAAAATGCATCAATTTGAAAAAGGTTCGCGTTATTAGGTGGTTATTAGAGCACCCTTAAAAGTCTAAAATGAAAAATTTGTCTATCTTCATTCTGAACGACTTTAGAATACATCTAAAAAACGGCACGAGGCCTAAGGCACCCCTATGTAATTTCAGTCCCTGCTCGATCTGGCACTGCAGCGACTCTTCATAACTGGTCGTAAGCGCGTTTTGCATGGGCCAGATTTGAAGCTTTTGCTGCAACTTATGGCAGCTATGCGTCTGTGCATTTTAGACTCGCGCACGGTTATTTTGTATACATCTGACAAACGCGATTTGACGAAATCGCGCGAGGTATACCTTAGGCCTAATACATAGTAACTTCAGAGGGATGCCCTCTTGGGATTTTTCTATCTAGTGTTTGCAACGTGATTACGAAGTCACCTCCCTTATTGCTCATGAAAACACAAACAGAGCGGTCTGTCAGAAATTAGCGGATTTTTTTCACCAGTGTGATCGTCCGACTATGCCGGACTCTCATACTTTGTTGCAAAACCTACTAATACATTGATCTCTACGAACTTTCATTAGCAGTGGGAAAGGGTTTTTGTTAATAAAAATGCTTGATAATTAAAACTATTTTTGTTTCGAAATGTGCTAATGATGAGCAAAAAAGTTCTATATCTGTTTTTTTTCAATACCGCATTCAAATTCTGTACATGTACTCCACTCAGCGCCTCCTACGTGGCTCCACAACGTATTCTTCTCACAATGCCACTTATGTTGTTCTCTTCCTTAGCAACATAGCACTGTTACCTAGACTTGATGCATTAGAACGAGTACTCTGCGTTTGATACCACTGCTTCTACCTAGAAATGAAGAGCCTTAGCCCGAAGAAAAAAAATAAAATTTGTTTTTCCCTTTTAGTTAGTCAACGCAATTGAGGGGACAACTATCTCCTTTCCCACAAACTACGGATGAATACATTTCAACTACTAATTCCTTCCTTTTCAAAGAAAGTTCTACAAATAACTTTGACGAATATTTTGAATGACATGCACATAACATTCCGCTCATTAGGCAGCACTGCTGCCTACCGCCTCTACAATGACTGTAATTTTCTTCCAACCCTTCAAAAACGGACTGACTTACAAATAGTCTCCACTCATAAATATGGGAAAAGCCTTGGAAACTTGCGCTTTTCCTCAACGCGACGACATCTGCAAGAATAACAGTCATAAACCTTTCCCTCAGTCTGAAGCTGGAAACTGCTATCTATCGCCTTCTCGTTGCGTACTCTTTCATGGAAGGACTCCAAATTTGCATACTTTTCTAATGCACAAAATTTTATCTTCTTTGACATCGTTTCTTAATTTTCTTCAGCCTTTCCTGTACCATAATCCTTTGAATCATTTTTTGAAAACAATTTCAAAAAATGGCCTTTGGGGTGTGTTGTTGTACCTGCGACGAGGTACATGAGAGCCCGCCTTTTGAAAGATGTGCTAGGAGGGTGCCATAGATATCTAAGAAACGATTTTGCTTTTGCCGCCTTTGAATTTTACGGTTTCCCACTTAGTCGTTTTAGCCGCGTAAGCCATTTAATTGAAGTGCGCTTTGCTCCATGAGGACACCGCCCTCATTACTATTTTGTCTTTAACGATGAGAGGAAAAGATTTGAACCCAAAATCCTATATGATAAACTTTGAGTGCAGAACAGATTAATGTAGAACTTTGAGTAGCTTATGAGAGTAACCTTTCGCCACCCTCACATTGGCATTAGGTGCGCATATGGTGCCAATAGGTTGAAAAAAGTTGTGCCTAATTTTTATTTGAATGAATATTTTACGATTTCTCGTATTTTCAACTTCTTGTTGCGAATATAACACCAGACTCGGAGCCAAATTGCTTTTTGTGTATTGCAAACGAGTCATTTTGTTGAATCTTCAGTCTTATATCAAGTCTTTAGTCACAAATATCTCACGATACTTTTCACTATGCCCTTCCTAATTTGCCCGTTCATACACTAAATTCAGAGTCATATCTTTACATGCGCGCTGCAAAAGGGGCAGTTAATTACTACTAAGCTAGAGAAATTTTTTGAGGGTGAAGCGCGAGCAAGACAGTTTTCTGCATGTCAGCCGTGTAGCAAAATGATAAGTATTACGTAGTATGGATGTAATTAGATATCTCCTTTGTTTTATTACCAACTAGCTTACATAACTGGCTACGCCTCGCATTACTTCTTCAGATTCAGCAAGTTTATCAATTTCAAAGCGCTTTACCTGCTATGATATCTATGCCCATAACAAAATGCTTTACTTGTTAACTACAGCAGTCTAAATTTGGAGCTCATTTGACATAATTTTTGAAAAAACTAACTCAAATCTGTAGATAAAATCACACTGTAAAAGCTAGTATGAATGGAATAAGGGACAGATCATATTGCAATAGTATAACACTCATCTACACTTGCTACTTCGAAATTTCTGTTTGGTCTTAAAATAGCGTGCTTAATTTACAACTTAACAGGTTCGCTCGCTCCCACAAACGTTCTCTTAAGCATAGTGGGATAGGAGTGACTAGCATATCACTATCCACAATCAGAACTTCCATTGTGCCTTCCTCTAATCGCTTGCTTTCTATCGTGTAGAGAACATCAGGACGCAAAGGAGTTCCAAGGTGAAAATTTGCAACACACCGTGCACCTTCAACGTCACTATTTCCACGTGAATGGAAACCATTGGCGACCTAATGTCCTCTACCCCTTACTATCTATCCACTAATTGGACTGTGACAGAAGTGGAAGTGGCCTAGATTATGTTTTCTTATATTGTTATACAGTCCAAAGGTCCTTCCATATTTCAAGGTTTTACAACAAAAAACGTAGCTTTCTTTAATTAAGTCATCAAATAAATTTAATAGATGACAATGCTCTGGTTCTTTATGCCAATGTTAGTCACGAACTCGCAACAGTATATCCAGTGCCTTTGACATACATGCTGAAATAGAATTTACACTTATGAGAATTGCCCATAATGGTGCTTTACGGTCCTACATACCGCAGCATCGCATACTTCATTTTTGAGCGTATAAAAAGATCTACTTGAGAAGCGCTTCTTGTCACTGCGCTTTGCTTGCAAAAACTCACAATGGGATGTACCGCTACCGTTCACCCTTTTTCAGACGGATGTCTAATAGACTTTTCTTTTCCCAGATGTACATAAACAAATCAATAATGATAAAAGGATCGAGCAAAAAGTTGCAAAAAGTAGTCTATCTTTTGCGCCGCGTCTCATTTATAGGGGAACAAAATCCATCCTCTTCGCTTCACATACAGTCTATAAGAAACAAACATCCTAAGAAACAATATACAGTTTGCCCCAGCCCCAACCAGGCCAAAAGTGCATGGCGGGAGCCCGCGTCGCGAGAGTATTGCGTCTATGACTAGCTAGTCTGCTCTCTCCTCAACCTCTTTGCTCTCTGCGATAACGCGCGTATGCAGCGCAAACCCTCAGCGCTGCGAGCGTCCAAATTTAGCCGACGGTTTGGCCGGATCCCGATTGGGGCAGACCGTACGATTTTCATTTCGACATTTGCCACCCTATTGCCTGGCCCTGTGTTTGTTTAAAGCAATTTTATTGTGACTGTATCATTACAAGCTTTTTTGCCCTGCACTGATACGCTCTGTAGTTGCACCATCTCATTCAAGCTTTGCGTTTTCTTTTTTTCCTCCACGAGCGCTCTCAAAATTGGTTCGTACAAGACGCTTTTGGGCAACCGATAGCAAAGCCTCAGTCCGCCTCGTTTTAGACTGCATACTACAAAAGATGCGCATTGCTTGAGCAGATTCAAAATTTGCCGGAAGTTTATGACCAGCAACAATAGTTTATTTGAACGAATCAAACTTTGAGAAATTACTACCGATTCTTGATTATTGCACGTTAATAGTTGCAGGAATAGAAGTGCGCATTACATAAGAAAGGAATTGCAAACCCATGCGATAAATTTCCGTAATTGCTAGAGGCAGTCGGTGTAAATTTTAAAGAAATTATTGTTTATAGCTCGATGGCTCAAAAACGGCAAGACATTCAAGGGATACGTGGCTGGGCGATTGCTTTGGTTGTCACATTTCATTTCTTTCCTGCTTATTGCCCGAATGGATATGTTGGAGTAGATATGTAAGCAACTTCTCTTTCTTAAGGCAGCGTCCAAAAATTGCATAATTTTTTCGCTTTGGGCTTGTCTTCTTTCCGCTGAATACAAAAATACAAGTTAGAGAGCACGAAAATGCCAAAAACGGAGTATTTCAAAAACCTTTGATTTGAATTTGAGCGCCTGCCGCCACGGAGACGCGAAGTTTTTTTGGAACCCGAAACGTTCCAGCCAAAACTTCTGAAACGATTTTTCGCTTCAGAAGCACATTGGTGCAATGCCACGATTGGAGGAATATATGTCGCCGAATTTGGAAGAGTCCCGCGCGGATTCCCTGCAGGAACGCATGTCCGCACATGTACAAGAGTGCGTATTTGTCGCAAATGACCACGGGGACCGCCCTTTTTCGGCGACATATAGTCCTCTACCCCGATGCCACGCGCAAGAGCTTTATTAAGATCGGAGTCATTGTACTCGGTTTTCATATTTGCCTGGACGCTGACTTTAAAAAATAACATATGTTACTATATTTGTAAGCTTTTCCTTTGATCTGCGATTCAGGTTCTTTGTCGTATCTGGCTTTCTTATGGCTATGATCATAACAAGAACGGAGATGACAGCTTCGTTTTGTCAGAACTTCTATTACAGAAGGTTATCTTTCATCTTAAAAGTTATTTTACTACTATACAGATAAGAGGCAAAGTTTAAGAATCAAGCGAATATTACCGCTGTATTATATGACGTCCGCGGCGATATTATTGCTTGTAGTATCAAGACTGCCTTCATTCCGACTCATAAATTTCCCTAGTTCACGCAGAGCTATATTTCTCATTACAAACATCAGGCTGTATGAGAACGATCCTGCCATGGATTACGAAAAAATGGTGATGTCTTCGAATTTCCTACTTTCACACCTATGCATGAACAGCTTCAGCTGTCAAATGCGGACGATCTCTTTACTCATACTTGGTCATTATGTGTCGAGATGCAATGGTATTTGTTGGCTCCGCTTCTCTTCTTCGTGCAAACTTTGTTACCTTTACGGAGGGTGCTTTTCTTTTTGGGTTAGTCGTGTTGAGCTGAAATATGTCTGAGTGCAAATTGGTATTCAAGGGATCACATTTATTTCTCTCGGTTTCTATCTCACTACTGACAGCAACACTGCTTTCTACAACACATTTACTAGGATGTGGCAATTTTGTTTTGGCATTATCGCCTTTTTGAGTAGTGAAAATGTGAGCTTTTTTACAATATGCAACTGTTATCATCAAACTTGTATTATATCGCTCACAGCATCCTTAGCGTTTTTTTTTTTCGCTCTAACATAAGGTGGAAGGTGGACAGGTTCGTACCCGATCGCGTTTACGGTCGGAACATTTATACTCTCGCATCGATTATAAATTCCTAGCCCAAAATACTGCAAAATTGTCCTGCATGTTCTCGCATCCTGTTGTGCCTAGAGGATTAGATGCCAAACATGCAGGATCGTGTTTCGAGGTCATATTCAAGATCCTAACAAGTGAGGTTCAACACCTGACTTCAAGGTCTTTAAAACAATTGTAACCATTCGGACTGGTAAATCTGACTCAGGGCCCAGCACGATGGTGGCAAATGGACATCGGTAAAACAACTTCGCCTTTGTCACTATCGATTTTTACGATTTCATACTTGGTCCCGCCAGCTGCGTAGGGTTTGATTGGAGCACGCTTCCTCTCCCCAAGGAAGCGGCGTCGTAGATTTTCCGGATCTTGAAGGAGGAGAGGAAGAGTTCTGGAGCCAAAATGTTGCTATATACGAAACTTTAGGTGTAGAACACAATCATGTAGGAATTTTGAGAAAATTATGTGAAACGAAAATTTTGACTGCTTCAGGTGGGCATTAAATGGGCAATTGCATACCTAATTTGGAAAATCGGCACGCTCTTCATTCACAGGTTTTTATTTAGTACTTAGTTCCGTAGTCTTACTGCGCATATACACCTCCAATTTCGTGCGATTTCGCCATCATTGCGTTGCAAACGAGCCATTTTTCCATTTTTTGGTAGCTGGAAATTTCCAGAAAAAAGCTTGCCACAATCTTCAGTCACGTAATATATCAATGAAACTTCACGGTTCAAACTTAGGCCCGTGCTCATTTTCAAGTCCAATACAAGACGATCATCTTTCATTTCGGTTGTGATAGCCTTTAGCGATTACTCGGGTTGGAAACCTATCACAACTGGAATGCAGAATGATTAAGATACAATGGATTCGTAACAGTCGTCTGGTTGGCAGAATCGTTGCAAACGAGCCATTTTTCCATTTTTTGGTGGCGGGAAATTTCCGGAAAAAAGCTTGCCACAATCTTCAGTCACATGATATTTCAATGAAACTTCACGGTTCACCCCAGGCCCGTGTTTATGTACGTACCAAATTTTATACCATATCGTCAAGAATGATCAGCAGGAATAATCTAAAAATTTTGTCTCGGTTAAAGTCAATAAATATGCACTTTCCGGTAATATCTCGTCCTACTGATATCCGGCTGCCTACAGCATAGATATGCACTGTAGAATTTACCAGTGGATTCCAAAAACTTGTCGTTACCTTTCATAACTATCAAACTTTTGTCGTATACGTATGCTATAGCGATAATCAAGATCGTTATTACGCTTTATTCAGACAGGCTAACGTTTCGGTGCTTTCACCTTCGTCGGAGCCTGGAAGTTTGCAATAAATAAAAAGTATATGTTTTTTATCTTCGCCCCATTGGGGCTCCTTCGGTACGTCACTGGGCTGAAGATAAAAAACATATACTGCCGTCCTTCCCCCCCCCCCCCCTCCCCCTGAAAGGGTCGCGAAATTTTTGAAAGTTACTTATATGAGTTATAAGAATGTGAAGCGACTTGTTTAACTTGTAAAAACCAAAAGAATTTTTTGATCTTTTGAAAATTCAATTTAGCTAGTAGCTTCCAGGTTTCCTCTTTCGTAAACCTCGGCATTGTTAGTATATGTGTGAGTATGTTGGCAAGCCGACCGAGGTTAGTAGATGTTTATTGTTAGTGGCGGCCTGACGTTTCGACGTGTCCGTCTTCTTCAGAGGCCTAAAGTGGTAAGAGATTTGATTTTATGTCCTACCCCACCACAAACCTCCTCCATATCCGACCAGCCTCGACTTTACCTCCCAAAGTGTTACAAGCAAAAATACGCAAGCACGTGAAAGACGAACCAACCTCCTCCGCCGCTGCCGCCCAGATGTTAGATGCGGCCGTCCTTCGTGCCACTAGTAGTAATAATGAATACAGTGTAAACTATATTGACATTATTACTAGTGGGACTCTTCAACTCACATTTTATTTTTGCTTGTAACACTTTGGGGGGTAAAGTCGAGGCTGGTCGGATATGGAGGAGGTTTGTGGTGGGGTAGGACATAAAATCAAATCTCTTACCACTTTAGGCCTCTGAAGAAGACGGACACGTCGAAACGTCAGGCCGCCACTAACAATAAACATCTACTAACCTCGGTCGGCTTACTAACATACTCACACATTCAATTTAGCTTTTAAAATTTTTTTACGAGGCGTTTTCAGAATGAGGGCCCACAAAAATGAAAGCATACCAAAATTTTTTTCGGAGTGCGTGGCTAATCTTATTACCCCCCCCCCCCCAACCCCGAACGGAAATCTGAGTACGCCACTGCTTTAGCCCTAATCATTCTAAGGTTGATTTTTAGGGTTTTCTCGAGGAAGAATTTGATTTCAAATAATTCGAAATTTGCTCAAAATTCTGTCATGATCTAGCGGAGGAAGCATCTTAAGCAAGGTCGAGCAAGAACTGAGGTGCGGCACACGAGGGATACCCCCTCCCTCTTTGTGTGTCTCAAAACTCCTCAGAACTATCGTCTACTTACCGTTAGTTATAACATGAGTTCCTACTAATTACATGTCTAACATATTCGTAATCAACCTGTAATCCTTCTAAGCCGACTCTGAGGTTTTCAATTATTGGGCCACTCAAGTGAAATAGTCATACTAAAAAAAAATTAACTTCGTTTCAAGATGAGTTAGCTATCCTCGTTTCTTTGACCGCACGTGCTAAAACGCTGCAGGCCACGCGCAGCCAACGAATCAAATATATCTCTCTTCGCATTCAACACAAAGCATCACTCCACTTATTCTTTGCTCATGTGAGATTTCTTGCTTCGAGTAACCGCCGGACTGCGTGATTAAAAGTCGCACAAGATCTCGATCCTCTCATTTTTCGCTTGCAATGGTTTGCTTACAGCAACAATCACTCAGTATTAAAAGGCTTTTTGAATAATGTTATTGATGTGAAAACTATGGGATTTAGGCTATCGTATGATGTTTATACATGTAGTTTGTAAGTTTTTTTAGGAAAGTTATGGGGTTCCACGTCAGAAAGCGTCACCGCCTCCTCAGCCCTTGCGTGTGTCCACGTGATAACCACAGTTGAACACGCGTTCACCTGTTCTTGCTTCTGACAAGGATAGCATCAAGGCATTCGTCCGAATTTTCTCAAAATAGGTGATGTTTTAGGAACGCTTTTTAAGTGTCATGTTTGGAATCAGTGCCATGGAAGGCCTGGATAACATAAAAATAAGGAAGTCGTGAATCTGCCTGTACTCCACCTTTAAGAGTTGTTTCACTCTCCATCAACTCTCGCCTTCAAAAGCATACATCTAGGTTCGAAATCGAAACTCTGAGACCAATCTTCATCTCTTCGCAGTAGCAATCTCACCCGCAATGCTTATATGGCAAATATTGTGCTACGATACAACTGTGCTAAATCTGCTCTTCTACGTATATTGCAAGGGAAAGTGGCAAAAGTATGTAGTATTCGATAGTCCAGACCTTCTAGTTTTCTGTAATTTGTCTGTAGTCTAACTCGCCTTCTTTAATGTGAGTAATAGTTGGTCCAGACAGAACCGTTGAGAACGAAAATGAGACAAACAAGTGCTACCAGGTCCCTGGTGTTATAGTTCAGTTGTTATTTGAAAGGTGATTTCTCGTGTGGGCAAAGAAGAAGTAGTGCTTTGTACACAACGCAAAAACGGGTAGCCAACTCGCAAAACAAAGCTAATCGTGTACACATACAGCATTTTACTCGAATGGAAACTTAGAATCCTCAAAAATCTGTCGAGACTTGATCCGCAGGGGTTATTCGACATGTTTCTGCATCACCTGTATCCCGTTGATCATCGCTTGATACGGGCGGAATCCAGTGACGTCTCTATTCGTCCCTGTCGCGAGCGAAGTTGAACAATTTCTTCTCATTGCACCAGGTACACAAGAAAAGCCTTGAAGGACTTCTTTAAAGGACTTGGACATTTCGACCATCGAGTAGGCGGTCTTCCTGTTCCGCGTCTGACGTTCAGCGGTGTCCAATCCGTTAGAGCTCTGGTCCACCAATTGTCTTTGAAACGCACCAGTGCCCCGGTCATCTGATATAATTCTGTTTGGCGTATGCAGCAGCATCCCTGATCTTCGAACAATGACGTAGGGTAAAGCTTCGTAGTCCTGCCCTCGTTTGCGTCAGTCGAGACACTCTTAATATCACTCTCTCAACAGCGCGTTCGCTGACGCTCACTGCATGTTCGTCCTGCTTCCTCATGGTTCAAGTTTCCAAAGCGTACGTCAAAGCGGGCAGAACCGTCGTGTTGAAGAGATGGGCGCGAGCCGGGTGTTCTTGGTCTTCTTCATTACGTCCTCAATTGCTTTATCTGCTCTTCATGCTGTTCGTTTTCTCCTACCCAGTTCCGGGGCTAGGGCGTTCATCAGGTTGACTTTCCGACCTAGGTAGACGTAGCTAGAGCATTCGGCGATCGTCATTCCATTTATCGTGAAAAATGGTCAGAAACCAATTCGTTTTTCATGAACATCGTCTTCGTCAGACTTAGCTTTAGACCGATCTTCCCACACACGTCGTCAAATTGAATCAGCGTTCCGCTTGCGTGATGTCTGGTGTAATCAGGACTAAATCATGAGCAAAGCGAAGGTGGTGTAGTTGCTGGCCTTCGACTGTCACACCCATGTCGTCCCACTCTAGTGTCCGCATAACGTTTTCGAGAGCAGCGCTGGAAGTTTTGGCGATATGGTATTGCCTTGTAGTACTTCTCTCTTCACGTCGATGGTGATGGTGCGATCTTGGTTGTGAAGTCGTGGTACAGCTCACGAATCTTGATGTAACAGTTGGAATACCTTGACTGCTCAAGGCGTCGATGACAGTCTCAGTCTCAACCGAATCAAAAACCTTCTTCAAGTCGGTGAAGGTGAGCAAAGCGGCATCCTGTACTCGCGATAATGAGCCTTGTTATCGTGTGTATGTGGTCCATGGTGCTAAATCCTTTCCGGAACCCAGCTTGCTCGCATGGTTGTCTTTCGCCTAATTTTCTTCCGTTTGTTAAGAAGTACTCGTGTGAAGGGTTTGTAAATTGTAGACAATAAGCAAGTAAGTCGATAATTTTCGATATCATGGGGTCTCCTTTCTTAGCAGCAACATGGTCTTGCTCGTCTTCCTTTGACTTGGAATCGTTTCCTCCGTCAGCTACGCGTGAAGAGTCTTGCCAGAGTTCTGATAAGCACTGGTGAAAGATTCTTCAGGTGTTCCGGTTTGATCCTGTCGAACCCGGCTGCCGTACGGCTTTTCACTGATATGATAGCATGTCGAAACCTCTGAAGGAAAAATGATGGCGAAACGTATCCGTCTTTCTCGAGACGGCATGGTGCTAGGTGGACGTGCTCGCAAAGCCCGAAGAATTCGCGGATGGGTTTCTCCATCGACTTTCGGGAAGAGGTTGTGATTCCATCAGAGCGGTGAAGTGCGGTCATCTTGGTCTTGAAATTGACGACGCTTGGCAGGCGTTGCGTATACTTCTTTCGGCTTCCGCGACGTAAACCACTACTTGTCCTTTTTGTCTTTGAGATCTTCTATCGCTTCTCTGCCGTCCACGTTGGCGTTAGCTCTAGATCTTCGTTGAGAAGATGCTTTCTCGTACTTCTTGGGTTCTCAGCTTTCTTAGCACAATCGTGGAAATGCTGGACAAGCCTTTCGTATTCCTCGTCGATGTTTTTGATCATAGAATGTTGCCAAAAGCCGGATATGGAATAAAACAGATTCCAGTTAATAAGTCATAAGACGTAAAGTCTTAAACTCAACGGCTCTTTCTTCATTCCGTAAAAAGTAGAACTTGGCACAAAGGAGACAATGGTCCGATCCTGTGTAGAAATTCGGAACATCGGCGACATCCGTCAGGAAACACCTTCAGTTGACGATGATGTAATCAATCTCGGTATGGTACTCTCCATCGGGCGATTCCCAGCCCACGTCGGGAAGGGCCTTTTGAAACTGCGAGTTACCATGAATGGTCCTCGTCGTCATGGTGAACTCAGAAAGTCTCTCCCCTTGTTTTCCGCTGTAGTCCGTGGGTCCTGAACATAGGTGCGATAGGGGGAGCCTGGCTTTCTGTAGGTGAAGGGGTCTCTGCTACTTCCATCCTTGTAAGGTGGAAGTAGCAGAGACCTCTTCACCTAGAGAGAGCCCGGCTCCCCCTATCGCAACTATGCTCAGGACCCACATCCTTGTAAGGTGAAGGGGGTAAGTGAGCCCTGAAAGCAAAATGCCCCAACAACTTACATACCTTTCGAAAGCTGAGGTCATCTAAATTCGACCTAGACCGCGACTCTTTTCTAGGTCTTCTGTGCCGCGAGATATGAGGCATTTTATGTACTTTTTATATCGACTGATTTTGTGTCCTCGCTTTCTGCTCTCCAAATGAGCGCTACGAAAAAGTCGACGGTTTATGTTTGTTAATAAAGACCTGCTCTGCTACATAGATAGATAACCAGCAGTGATTAGGTCTTTGTTTGGCAGAAATCTGCTGGTGAAAATGGACATGATTTCAGATAAAATGCAGAGTATCTCTCGGTAGTGGGGGGCTAGAAAGAAGTCGATGGTCTACGTCGAATCCCTTTTCCTGAGCTTTCGAATGGTTTATAGACTGCTGGGCGAAAAACTTGTCAGTTTTAAAAATGGGGTGACATATCTACTATCAGCTTGCTGGACTCAACTCCCTCAATGTATTGGCTTTTATCGGTCACAGGAGCAAGTGCTCTTTAGAGCCGGGAAGCAAAAAAGCTCTAACAAGTTTTATACCATTCGAAAGCTGAGATCCTGGAGAATCGAGGCAGACCGTCTCTTTTTTATAGCTTCTCTTTGAATCGGGACACGAGCAATTCTATACGACAACTCACCAGCTGATTTTGTATATTATTATTTTGTGCTTCATTTTTGAAGAAAGGGACAAGGATAGAAAAAAAGAGACGGTTACGTGTGATGGCAAGGTCTTGTTCTGTGATACTGTTGAACAATCAGGCACCTTCATTCATTCTTCGCGCAGGAAATTCTTGACAAAAACACATTCTAACTAAAATGCCATTTATCTCTAGGTAGAGGGAGCTAGAAAAAAGTGACGATTCAAGTCGAGTCCCTTTTTTGTGGACTTTCTAATAATATATAGGTTTGAGTGAAAAAACTTGGATAGCGATTGTTCAAAGATTCAGACATCCTTCTAATTTTTGATTATGTTTCGTTAACAACGCCACTTTGAGCGCAGAAGTTTTTCAGCATGCGTTTTTTCAACGAAATGCTGTTGATTCGATAATCTCTTGCAGGAGTCTTGATGTCTGAGAAGAAGGGCAGCTGGCGTTTTCTTTTCGAACAAAAATTGTCATTGTAACGTTTGTTTGTTTCTGCCGTTTTCCTTGCTAATCTCAACCTCAGATGAAAAGGAGTCAGCCAGATGCCGGCCCTAAAGTGAAGGAGTTAGAGAGGTTTCTCCACCTATCGCACCTAAGCAGGGGCTTACGCTATAAATACCGTAAGGCTGGGATTGATCGACATCGTGATATCCGTAAATGTCCGATCCAGGTTGTGAGTTGTTTGAATGAATCGATGCTCGCGGTCAAACTTGTATTGACAAGGACTCCTACATCGCCGACTCGCTTGCTATCGCATGTTCTTGAAAAGAGTTCTTCTCCAGTATCAAACCTGGCGTTTAGCGGGTGGTGTCTCCTTGTCTCAATCAGTCCGATGACGTCGTATCTGATCTTTTTTTTGCTTGCATCAAGAGATCTTCGATGGATGCGCCCGATGCGAGCGTCCGTAGGTTGTAAGTACAGATTGTCATCATTGTCCGCCTCGTTTTCGGCAGCCTAGATCGCCCTTCAAACCCTGTCCCCAATGGCGCTGCCTTACCAGTGCTTTCCATAATATCACTGTGTTTAACAAGTAGATTACTTGCAGGAGCAGCTTGTTGGGCTCAAATTTCCCGCCAGGGACGGTCGGAGCTTATTTGTTAGAAGCGACGCAACGCCCAACGCTCGTAGCTGATCTCAAATTGCACTGGAATGAAATGCATATCATCAAATGCGCTTTAATAAGCTCATTCCAAATCTGTCTTCCATATTCAGTGAATCACCGAGGGCAGGCAACCCGCAAACTCACGCTTTCTTGCAAGCGGTCAGCAGAATTTTGGGGCATTGCCAAACTTTCAACAAGCGGTATGTGCTTTATGACGCATGTCGCAGGCGGAGAGCAAAACAGCATTTTCTGCAAGCGGTCGCCAAATAATTTCTTTCAGCGAGCGCTCTACTCTTGTCGCAGTTTCGGGCGTACATCGAGCACAAACTTAACACTCTACATTTCAGAAGTGTCACGGTGGTTCAATTACCCGAGGTTTGGAGAATTTTCTTTCAACGGAATGTACCTACGGGTTGTGCGGTCCTTCACTAAGGACCGTGCGGCCAACATTCGCCCCCGGCGATTATCTGTGTATCTGCTGAGCGATGCACTGCAAAACTTTATGAGCGGTAGCATAGAATTATCAGAGTTTTGATGCATTATGCGTTGATTGGCATAGTGGTGACTGATTACAAGGATATGAAACGTATATGAAACGTAAACAGCAGTGTACGTAGTCATTTGCACGTTTCTATAACCCATGTAAGTAAATTTCAAAAATCCCGCGACCCATTCTCGGGGATGGAGCGGGGTAAGCCCCCCGGGACCGTCATTCGTAAACAGGTGCTTTCAAACCATCAAATTTTGTAGCTGAAGACACTGAATGTCTGCCATTCAGACATGAGACGCCAGTAACTTCTTCTAGAGCCGCTTAGCGTGTACTCAAAGGCAGCGTCCGGAAAGATGATGTTTGTCGAGAATGTTGCTGTGGTAGACCCTCAAACTAGGCTATCACTGAATAGGGTAAAAAGGCGCCTTTAGAAAGCCCAAAATCCGCTAAGGAAGTCTTCCGGATTTTGCCAACGACCCCGCCCACATAAACGTATTTTGCATCAAATGCAGACACATAGACACTTTGTAAAGGCTCATTTTTGCCATTTTTAAGCGCTGCAAAGCCCAGGTGTGGTTTCAGCATGGCGAGAAGGCTCCGATAAGGTGAAAACCGAAGAATCAAATCTCGCCGAAACACTGTCTTGAAAGATAGTCTCGGCAGAATTTTGTTCTGCAGATTTTCACCTTTTCGGAGCCTTTTCGCCATAGGGAACCCATATCTAAGCATTCAGCCCATGAAAATGGCGAAAATGAGTTTATTTTAAAGCTTATCTCCGCTTCGCTAGAGAATGGGTGCAAGTGGGCGGGGCCCGGAACGACAGATGCGGAGAGCGGAAGACAGAAGTCCCGCCTCGCTTCCCTCACAGGACTAGATCTTCACTAAATGCAGACCTAAAAGGCTTCGGAAAGCTTATTTTCGAAATTTTCATGCTCTGAAAAGCCCAGATATGGGTTCTTCATGGCGAGAAGGCTCCGAAAAGAAAACGAGGAAACTGGAAAACGAAAATTCTGCCGAGACACTGCCTCTAATTGTAAGTCAATTTTGGGATCTTTCAACAAGGCGCATCCAATGATGTGCACTGTGTTTCTGATCGCAACTGCGATGGAGAACAGTTACAATGTCATCCATCCCTCCTATCTCGCAGAAAATATAAAAAAGACACCAAAGTAAAGTGTTTCATATTAACATCTCGGCAGAGACCCAAAACCGTTGGTGTTAGGTAAAAGCATAGCCAAAAACGGCATAAGCAGTACGAGATTCGTAGTGTAGAAGAAGTGTAGAAGTTTCGTTAACTTAGGAATGAATTTTTCTACGAACACCTGAAGTAACGCTACTTTTTTACTTAAAGCTGTGGCCTTTGACGTTTAAAATTTTTTGTAAAGTTACGTAACAAAGCTCGAGAAATGTGGTAAACGCCGAACCAGTGCACTTCACACAGAGGAGTTTTACTTTTTTTACGATTAAATAACACAAAATGCTTTTAAATTCATTGAGCTCAAAGCGTCTGTTTCATGTGGTCTAAGGGCTTCAAACAGCTTCTAACAGGTCTTAAGACATAATAACTTTTTCCAGATGTGCTGCTTAAGGCTGGGTTTATACTGATTCCTATGTTCTGGAACTGTTCCCGCACAGTTTTCGCACTGTGCTGGAACTGTGCGGGAACAGTTCCAAAACTGTGCTGCATGCGCTGCCGCCGCTCCGCACCGTTTTTGAACTGTGGGAGTTGGAGAATTTTGACCGTTCTCAATGGTTTTTCTTTCCGATTTCTCTCATTTTGCCCTTAGTCCTCCACCCCGCTTCCTTTTTGATCAGCAAAACTTCGGATTCGAAGCGGGGCTGAGGAATAAGCGCTTTTCTGCTCTATGTATCCGGAAAGATGGGCGGTCTTGCGATTGTCATTCTCTTTTCGTTATTTTTGCTGAGAACTCCTATTTTCCAGGAAGCCGCTGCGTAGTTTCCACAGCCATCGGTCGATTAATTTTGAGAATGCAATTGGGAGTTTTCTTCTATTTTCTGATAAGTTTTATGTTCTTGGGCTTTTTCATCCCCTTTTTTCCATATCGTTGCATCTCCGTCCTTTCTCCTACCTAGCTTCTTCTTCTAATAAGAAAAGCTGCGAACTCGAAGCAGGGCTGAGGACTAAACGCTGTTCTGCTTCTTGTATCTGGGAAGATGGACCTTTGTGCGCTCGTCCATCTTCTCTGCCATTTTTGTTCAGGACTACTTCGTGTGTCCTAAAGACTCGTTCATGTCAATTTCAATACAGATGGAGACTACGCAGCGACTTGCTAGAACACATAAAGTAGGTCTGAACAAAAGTAGAGATGAGAGAATGGATGAGCACACGAAGGCCATTTTCCCGGAATGGAGTGTTTAATCCTCAACCCCGAAGTTCGCAGCTTTTCTTATTACAAGGAGGAACGGGGTAGAATAAAAAAGAAGAAGCGACGAAAGAATGAAAGAGGCTGATAACGCCAAAATCATCGAAAACAAGAGGCAAGTCTCAATTCATGCAGATTCAGAATTGCTCCTGCTCCCTAATTCGTGGCAGATAGCTATGGAATCTACGCAGCTGCTTCCTGGAACAAATAGTTTTGAGCGAAAATTACGAAGACAGAATGACAATCGCACGACCGCCCATCTTTCCGGTTACATGGAGCAGAAAAGCGCTCATTCTTCACCCGCATCGAGTTCGAAGTTCTGCTGATCAAAAAGGGGAGCGGGAGGAGGAATAAAACCAAAATGAGAAAAATCTGAAAGAAAAACCGTTGAGAACGGTCGAAATTCTCCAACTCCCGCCGTTCAAAACGGTGCGGGCAACCTTACCTTTCCATTAGCATCAAAACCTCAAATTTCGGCTTCTGTTTCTTTAAAGAGTGCTTTGATTGCGCAATGGTGTATCCGTGCTATGATTTTGTGATTTTTCGCAAAGCTAATTTGGAAACTCTTGAGCTAGAAAGCAAGTGCTATGAGGGCTTTGGTGTGCACATTCATTTTTGCGGGTAACGCCTGCATGCTCGAAAAGATGCTCGAGATCTCAGAAATTTCCTAGCTCGCACAATCATACAAACTTGTACGTACTATGTGCTCACTTCATTGTAGAATTTGCGGCTGCAGAAGCTGAGATTTGAGGCTCAAGCTGTGCGGACTCCAGGGTAAGGTGTAATTTGGACGAAAATTCTGACAGGTACAGAGGGGTCAAGCAGCATAACTGACCAGAAAGCATACTGCGACTTAAGAAACTGTTTAAAGTCCCTCTACCACAGGATCAAGTTTTTGGTGCGCCCTGGGTCCAAATCATTTGAGCTGTCAGAGAAATTAAACCCCTCTTTCCAAAGGCAGAAGGAACCAGAGTTAGCCGCATGTGTCCGCAGAATATAATTATAGGCGCAAGCACTGCGGAGAACTGACCAGGTTCCAATTTGAAAGATAAAACTATCATTTATATCCTCCAAGCAATATTAAATTCGAGTATTGACTTCGCTTCCAGAATGACATGAGGTAGTACATAGCAAAATAGCTTGAAGACGGGTCCCTTATGCCTGTTTGATACAGAATTCGAATGTTTTTGTTTACGAATACCCCTGCTACCGGATCCTCAGGTTGGATTTCAAAAAATCTAAAACTATCCAACCTTTGAGTTGGGTGCACTTTTTATGCATTCAATAAATAAATAAATAAGTTTGAATTCTTTGAATGCTAGCCACAATTTTTATTTGTTCAATAGGTACCGTTTCCATTTTGTAACTGACAATTCGAGACCTGATAAAGTACTGATTCTAAATTTGCTGTGTAAAATCGTCCTTAAAAAGTAAAATTGTGGTTCTTTTTTTAATTATTTTAAAGCCATAAAAGGAAATCCTAGTTTGGATCTCACGTTTCTTCCGCGTTTTCTGTAGAGTTATGCGAGTTTGTTTTCTTACAATTCTCTCTATTTTCTTTTCCAAGTTTATTTGGATCCTTGCCGAATCAATCCCACAGTGCTCGCTTTTTAAATTATGTCCTGCAGGTATGGCGGCAAAATCTTTTCCTCCTCCTCCTCCTCTGAAGTGCACTAAATTCGGTGGGCAACACACTTCTTGAACTTCATTATTTCAAACGCGAGGGATTGGACTTTGAGAAAAAGAAGCTTCGCATGAGGTATTCGTTTATGCAACGCTCAGATTCTTATTGATGTCCGGGCATATACAACGCAACTTCATCGCATCGCGATTCTTCCAACAAGACAACTGTTACGAGTTTATTGCACGCAGATAATCTTGCATCTCGGTTGTGGTAGTTATTTACCACTAGTCGAGTAGGAGAACTACTACAACCTGCAATATGACGGCATGGAATGGAGTCATAACAGTTGTCGTATTTGGCCTCGAGCACACCATGCGCAATTTCTCCAAAAAGGCGGCCATAAGCGATCTGGCAATTTGCAGATGTCTGCAAATCTATTGCGTGTAGAAATTGAGTGCGTAAGAGCATTACTCTTGTAAGCTCATCTGCATACGCCAAACCTTGCTTACAGAATATGTGCCTACGGGGAGACTGTAAACAATTTGCAGCAATTTGGAAAATCAAAAAATTAGAAGAAAAATTCGAATTTTTTTCCTAAGATTAGACCAGGTATGATTGAGCCCTTAGGAGCACAGGTGCGATAAGGTGAGAATAACTTCTCCAGGGTGAAGGGGGTCAGGTCGCAGCCCCTCCAGGGTAAAGGGTGTTTCACTTGCTAGAGAAAGTGAAGGTCGGGGGAGGAGCCATGGTGTTCCCTCATTATTTTTCCTAGTCAAAGTTTATAATTTTCAATTCCTTGCCAACACTTCGCCTGGTTGTCTTTTTTTTTGAAATGTGAACCGATGTGCTGCTGGATTAGCACACAGATATTTCTGACCAGTACCTTGTATTTTTTTACATTTCCTTTTCCTTTTTTTACATCACCTTGCCTGTTTTTGGAATTACCATAGAAGATGTGCATGCGAGAACATTTGTTTTGGAAAGAGTTAGACAATTTTTTAAGCACTTACGAATTTTTTAAAAGAAGAAATTCGTAGTTTCTGTAGATGAGCAGCAACGTCAGCAAGGGAAATGTTTTTAAAACCATCTAGTCATCCGCTTTAGGGTATATACAGTTTGCCTTAAGTCTGTTGAAAAAAGTGCTTGGTGACGGGTGTAAATAGTAATTTCTACACATTTTCGAGTTTTTAACGTAAAAAAATCATAGCTTTTGTAGATGAACATCTTTTACGGCGAGATGTTCACCGTTGGAACCCTCTCGTCTTCCGCTTTCAGAAAATGTATACCTTGCTTAGGGTCCGCTAGGAAAAGTGCCGGGTGAAGGGTGGGTGAGACTTTTATAATGGAAGTGCTCAAATACAGGTTTTTCACCATTGTAAAAAGATGTCTACTTGCGCACTCCCATTACAAAAGTCTCACCCACCCTTCACCCGGCACTTTTTCTAGCGGATCTTACAAGGGAACGATCCCAACTTAAGGTGGCGAATTGAAATAAACCGCATACCATTAGATGCGTCTTGATGAGCTGATTCCAAATCTACCTTCCATATCTGCGACAACGTTATCTGGAAGAAGTTATGAAAGGTTATATATGTGAAGTAACGGGGGTTTTGATGCATAATTTGCTTTAAAATCCAACTTGGGAGTCAACGATTAGCATAATATTGAGTGCACTGATTTCACGGAATGCTCGCATTCAAAAGAAACGCAAATAAATGTTTTTGAACAGCTGAAAAGCAACTAAAGTTCTTTGGTAAAAGCTATAAGCAATGAAAAGTTCAAATTTGCCAAATATACAGCGCAATACCTCGAAAATTAGTTGTTCAAAACACTTAATTGGGTTTCTTTAGAGTGTAAGCATTCCTTGAAATCAGTACACTCAATATCATGCTAGTCATACACTTCCAAGTTGGATTTTGAAGCGAATTATGCACTAAAACCCCCGTTACTTCACGTTTTTAACCTTTCATAACTTCTTCCAGATAACGTTATCGCAGATATGGAAGGTAGATTTGGAATCAGCTCGTCAAGATGCATCTGATGATATGCGGTTCATTCCAATTCGCCATCTTAAGTTGGGATCGTTCCCTTGTTAGGCAAGGTATACATTTTCTGAAAGCGGAAGACGAGAGGGTTCCAACGGTGAACATCTCGCCGTAAAAGATGTTCATCTACAAAAGCTATGATTTTTTTACGTTAGAAACTCGAAAATGTGTAGAAATTACTATTCACATCCGTCACCAAGCGCTTTTTTCCAACAGACTCCTCCTTCCTATGCATAAACAATTCACGTACAAATATCTCCTTTGCTTAACCTTACCTCACTGTTGATTTTTTTCTCAGCTTTTGGTGAAGGGGGTCACCTTGGTCCCGGCTGAGGGGTGAAGAGGAATTGAGAAAATTCTCACACTTTCGCACCTATGCTTAGGAAAATCGCGAGGCGTTGAATCAAGAGCAAATTCATTCCACGGTTTTTCGTTGTTGTACTGGTACGCCGTTTTCGGCTACGCTCTGTTACACAGCACCAACTGTTTTTTGGGGTTCCCCCAAAAAGTCCTGAAACTTTCAAAATAAAGAGTATTTGCTTAACTTTGATCCGTACAATACCGCTCACATTTTTTGAAAAAAAAATGCAAATTGAAGTAAACTTAGGCGACCGTCGGGTAAGGCAACGGGCATAGTGTTTGCGATATCGTCGTCGCGATTTCGTCAGGGGAATTTGATGGTTTGGGCGACGAAATCGCGACGACTGAACCGTCCGTCGTAAGTACATAGGCATAGTGAGCGCGTTTCCATTGCTTTGCACACACCGCAACTGAATGCAAGCAAACTGAGTGGGTTTTATTCTCGTGTGAAACTACCTACTTCACTCTCAGCATCCTGCGCTGCTCGTTCTCGTTGGTCTCTGATCGTGATGAAATACAATTATAAAGAATCTCTAACTCCATTTCTTCAACATGTCTGCGAATTTGGCTTTTTGAAATTAGCAGCTACACTTCGAATTCACTAAGTGCTTGCCGTAACATGTCACAAAGAAATGAGATCAGAATTATGACGTGGCTCTTGTATTTCTTTGGCAGAAATTGACAATGACCTTTTTGAGAAAAATGAAGCATAGCACAAAGACAGCGAAAAACACAAACATACTGCTTTATAGTGTTGGACTAGTAACGAAGGCGAAAATTCTCTCGCATTTGTGTGAATAGCAAAGACATGAAAACTTCCAATTAGGCAAGATAATGAGATGCATTTACTATGTTCAAAAAATTACCTCATTACTGCTATCACCAAAAAAAACACTTCAAAAACAAACAGCTCAGAATCCAAAAAACGGAGAACTTGAACAAATCATAATCACGACGGAAATCGACAAAGCTCGGAGTTTTTTTCGCGTAACTACTTCACATGAGATTGACTTCTTCTCCAAACAAAAACGCGCCGAAACATTAACGCATCTTTACAAAGAAAAACTCTCGACGTCTCCTCCCCCCCTCAGCAATATCGCCCAGTGCCTGCACGGCACACGCGACGCGGCATCGCTGAGTTTTGCCGAGATCGTGGCGATTATCGCTACAGAACTATGCCCTAGCTAGAAAGGGTCCGCGATCTCTCGCGTCGGACGACTATCACAAGCGCCGTAGCAGGCACATAGATATGCAATAAGTGTGTAATTGGTCGTAATTCAGAAATCAGGCGCGAAGGTGTCGTGACCGCGACGACCTAAGCCTAACTCATGCGAGTTAGTTAGCTTGAGTTATGTGACGGTCGCGTGAGTTATGTGACGGACGCCTAATTCATGTCACATTACCGCCGCGTAGACATGTCTTGCTTCAGAGTGGACGAATTCTACATCCGAAGCCACCATTCGACTTAGCTCGGCGCGAAGCATCCACCATTTGATAAACTGGAAATGGGGGGGGGGGTACGATATCTTTGATATTCCGTACCCACTTCTCTAAAATTGTTCTGCGGAGGTCCTTCTGCGGAGATATGAAGCAGCGCTTATCGAAGTAGAATATTTATTAAGTACTCTTATAATGCTGTTCTCGAAGATTACCATGCGCTAAAAGATACTTCATAAGGTTTTGAATTCCAACCGCAATAAGTCATACACTTCTCATTTCTAAGTAGGTTGCAAAATACCATTCGATAGAGCAAAGCAATCTCTATAAGGTGGCAATCTTGCTTTAGCAACAACTCTGATCCACCACGAGTTTCGAGCCAAAAACTAAAAGGATTCAACTGTCCAAAAAATTGAGAAAAAATCGTAACTCAGCTCATAAAAAGCCTACAAAAATTCTAACTTGATCACGTAAACATTATTCACATATAATATCTATACACGCCTTTGCCGTATTTTTTCTCTGTTAGAAATCAAGAAAACGGAAATTTTCGTGCGTTTGCCAAAGTGTTACTGTGCCGTTCCCACATAAGTAGTTGTATACTATAGACCTGTAGAAGTATAAACGTGAGTTTCCAGCTCTCTACAAGCTTTAGTCCTCGAAAAATATCGAACACCGTTTTCGCTAGTCATGTGGTCCAAACTAAAATTCAAATTTTTCAAAAACTAAAGCTTGTAGAGAGCTGGAAACTCACGTTTAGACTTCTACAGGTCTGTAGTGTACAACTACTTATGTGGGAACGGCAAATCCTTTTAGTTTTTGGCTCGAAACTCGTGGTGGCTCAGAGTTGTTGCTAAAGCAAGATTGCCACCTTATAGAGATTGCTTTGCTCTATCGAATGGTATTTTGCAACCTACTTAGAAATGAGAAGTGTATGACTTATTGCGGTTGGAATTTAGAGCCTGCATTAATTCTGTTAGAGCCTAATATTTTTTCAAAAAGATAGAGCGATGGCAAATTTTGCAAAAATCACAGGTAAATTCCACTCGCCATAACTTTTTTTGGAATAAGTACATTGTGAATCCGAAAAAAGTGCTGCGCTCATCAAGGCGAGTAATTCTATATAAAGCATGACATCGGTTCGGATTTTAGTATTTTTGATTCTTTCTGCGCACGTCTCTTCGCGAAGGTGTAAAGCGGCCCGCATGGCCCATCGTAGATTTCAGCAGAACCTTCCGAAACTACTCTTTGTATATTATAAACCGCTAAAATTTTGTAGCCCCAAATTCGTTTTCAAAGAATTTCGGGTCATTTGATATTTCTCGTCTCGCGCTCGTACTCTTCGCTCGAATTCAGTGGAATCACAAAAGTGATGTTCAGCAACAATATCTGCTCAAAGTCGATGAAAATACAGATCCAGGGATTCTCTGAGGAGCTCTTTTCAAATATGCTATTAGTTTTGCGCGGCCTTTTCATTACAGAGCCGAAATTTCAACAAACTATCTCGAGTTTCAGCTTACAAAGTGATGAAAAAATAAAGCACGCCATAGGACGCATGTAAAATAACTATTTTGTTTACTGAGTTGTGTATTTTTCAAGTTGTCAATCTTCCAGCAATATATATCTTTGTGAAGTTAAACGTTAAGAGTTGATTCGTCTAGACATTTCCTAAAACTGGCATGTCAAACTACTTTTTCCCTATTTTTCGAAACAAAGGAATGAACTATCTCCCTAGCGAAAAGAGTATGCCTTGAGGATATAAACTCATTGATAAAAGACAATGAAGGTCAGCTAGTTATCCTATCACTGATGACGCTGCATATCACCGATCGAATGAGTTCATTTTTAGAATCATGGGTTTTTTCTATAAAACTGAATACTTCTAACTCGGCACTCAATGCCGTGCTGTAAAATCAGTCATGATCAGATTGTCTAGTCCTACTGATGAAAACCATCTATTTTTCTTTCCAATAACTCCATTTTGAGCCTCGCAGCCCTTTTTAGCACATTCTGGCGCTGAGCCAGCCTCGATGCCTCAGGTATTGCCGAGCTTGCTGGCATGCTTTGGTTCTATTCCAAAAAAGTGCAATGTGTGGGCGAGGCTTAGCTTAGCGCTGTATCCTGAGGAGAATCTGGAATCAGCGAGCTTGCTGTGCCTAATTATACCCCGCAGACACACACCCATGAGGTGCGAGAATATCTCGGGTAGGTAAATTCCGTTTCCCGTCGCCGAGTTGCGATCTTACAAAAACACGTCCTTATGAATTTCTTCCGAATGTAAAGATCGCATACTTTGTCGATATTTCACCGTACAACACGTTGATGAAATCTTTTCACATCCTTAGCGGATCTTGTTGCGTCAGATTTGGTAGTTTGAGCTCTAATTTTACTAAATTGTTTTAATAATCAAATGAGCAGCTGAAGCACACACGCAGGCCCATATTCAATACGGTGGGATCCATTAAACATGAACATAATATTAGCAATGTGAATGTCGTCCAATGGATCCCACTTATTGAAAATGGAGCTTGCGTATGTGCTTCAGCTGCCTCAATTGATTAACAAAAGAACTTCGTGGCTAGAGCTCAAACTACCAAATCTGACACAATAAGATCCACTAAGGAAGTGAAGTGAATGTCACAGAACCACTCACGGTGCTTCGATGAAGTATGCGACATTTACAATTTAAAAAAATTCTTTAGGAACTGTATTCGTAGGCTCGTAACTCGGCGACTGTTAGAGCCTGAGACATCCACCATTCGATAGTACAGTTCCTAGCAACTTCAAACTATAAAAGCGAGCAGGCAAGCTTTGTGACAGATACACGAGAAGTGCAGGCGAAGTTGCGAACTTTCGTGACTCAGTTACAGTTACCTCACCCTCCGCAAAAAGGTTCTGCATTTTTCAAAGATCACGATTTTTTTAAACAGCGTGTTCAAAAACCTCCAGCGGAGCTTCCTTTTGGAACCAAGATCATCAATATTTGAGCAGGAACCCATTGGGCAGGTTTCGGGGCTAAAACGAGGAAAAATTAAAAAGCCCGAACTCTTTGGAAAATTCGCTCATAGAGGTTATATAACCTGCTAACCACGAAACTCACATCTGCTTAGCAAGATAGCTTCGTATTCTAGAGCTTCAAAAGCCCTTCTATCTCCTTTGAAAAGAGTCTGCGGGTAGTTTTTAGCGCTCCATAACTTTATAATACTGTTGAGTCATCCTTGCTAGACTCTATTAGGCGCAGAGCGCGCTGCTTCACCCCTTTGCGAAAAGATTTCATCCTTGCTGGAGTCTACTAGGCGCAATGCGAGCTACTTTACCCCTTTGCGAAGAGACATCCGCAAGAAGATTCAGAAATACTGAAATCGGAATATCGAAGAAGAGCCATATACCGAAAGATTTGCCTTGATAAGCAGAGTACAGCGCTCTTTTCGGATTCGAAATATATTTCCGAAGAAATATGGCGAGTAGAATATAGAAACTCGCGATTTTTCGAGAGCTCACCAACGCTCCTATCTCTTTTGAAAAAATCTGAGGCTATCTTTTAGCGCACGATAATTTACGAGAACAGTATTATCGAAGAGTACTTAGTGGAATCTTCTACTTTCGATAGGAGCTGCTTCATATCTTCGCGAAAGAACCTTCGCAGAACAATTTGAGAGAACTGGACGCGGAATTCCAAGACATCGTACCCCAATTCCAGTTTATTAAAATATGCTCTGCGCCAAGCTGAATCGAATGTGCCTTCGGATTTAGAATTCATCCACTGTGAAGCGAAACATGCCTCCGCGACGGTGATGTGACATGAATTAGGCGATTGTCACATAACTTAGGCGACTGACGGTAAGTTATGTGACGGTCGCCTAAATCTACTTCGTTTTGCGTCTTTTTTTCTTCAAAAATTGTGCGGTATTGTATTTTATTTTGAGGTGTCTTGCGTTTACACTCTGCAACAGCAGGAAGATCGAGTATGACATTTACAGTTGTTCTTCTAGACTACATGAAAACATTTTAGCTAGCCATCTCATGCAGAGTTTACGTAAGAACAATTTCAAAAGTTGTTTTTTTACAGCTCGAAAGTGAAGCAAGTCTAGTGATCAAGGATGACAACAATTCAAAGATGGAAGGTTGGGATTTTTTTGACATGTTGAATAAACTTTATGGTGGCTTTCAGAGCATCGTACGAACTTTAGCTTTGTGCTGGATTTCACATCTTGGCTTGTATTTATCCTCACTATATTACTACCATTCTTCTGGCATCCGTTACCAAAGAGATTTCTTCGTATAGAGACTACTATCATGACAGGGATTCTGATCGTATTAGGGAAAGAACGTAAGGTTGGCTATAATTTTTTATACCGAAAACGGGGAAAACGGATTTTACGGACATTTTTTTGCGTAGGTATCCGCACTCACTGTGCAAGAGATGGTCTTTGTCGGAGAGATATCGTATGCTCTTTATCTCATTCATTGGCCCGTACTCGTTATAATGGAATACTATTATCCCAAGGACCCATTAAGTTAGCCACATTTCTTTTACATGAATCCAGGTTGGCTGAAAACTGCTTCTGGGTGACAGTGACATCACACGTTCATGTAGGCCGTCCGCGCAAGGCCGGAGTTGTATACTTCGCGTCCCACTCCTCTTTTTTCTTGCATTTGTGCTGCTTTTTTTCTCTGCGTCTTTTCCAGCCACGGACTATGTGCAATAAACGCAACAGCGTTGCCCTCTCAGCACAGCGCGGACGGGCTATAACAAGACAAGCATGTT
The DNA here is from genome assembly GCA_958299035.1 of Cylicocyclus nassatus. Classification (NCBI taxonomy): domain Eukaryota; kingdom Metazoa; phylum Nematoda; class Chromadorea; order Rhabditida; family Strongylidae; genus Cylicocyclus; species Cylicocyclus nassatus. The sequence goes on from CATQJL010000316.1 coordinate 26,223,808, forward strand.
GTGGTTGTAGATTTGAAAAATGAATCTGACGTAGAAGGAGGATTAAATCACGATGTTTATGTGATACAAATGTCGTCTGTAATTCCTAATACAAGATTTCTGGAACTCAAGGAGAGGCAAAAACAAAAACAAGTTTTTTAACAAACGTTGCAGTACTCTACACAAAGAACACTTGCAGCAGTATTCCTTTGAAGGCTGATTGAAGCTCTAAAGTCGCTAAAATGAACGAAGGTCACGTCCAAGCGCAAATGCTTGGTGGCAAAAGCGCAAAAATTTTCGAAAGGGTGTCAAACAAAAATGAAGAAAGGCGTCAAAGCGTTTTTCACTCATTTTGGAGCTCTTGCTACAACTTTATTTTTATCAATGGAATCATAAAATTAGTTTTGCGCTAGGAAACTGCAAATGCCAGAAATCGCCAGCAAGCTGACAAAAAAGACTCGCGAGTTCGCTCCTTTCCCTACAGCATCACATATAAAACGGATATTTTGTAACTACCGTAATATTAGGCTGTAGAGAAAGTTCCCGGGCACCTGCGAAAATTTTGTTCAAGGCTGTAGAGAAAGTTCCCGGGCACCTGCGAAAATTTTGTTCAAATCGCTGTAAATTCAAACAAATTGATTCTTTTCCGAAGCTACCGATTTCATTGCAAAGACAATTTTGTCCTCAACTAGCAATCGTCTTGTTGGCTTTTCAGCACCTCACTGCGGACCACCAGCATGCGCAGAAGAGAAAAAGGCCGACGCAAAAAGTAGCCTATTTGTGCAGGATTGTCTCAGGCCTAATGAGAGCTGGAGAGCTCAGATGCTGCAGTTGTATGGAAGTTTGCTGGGGCTATTATGGAAACTATTTGAGTCTCTGAGCGACCACCTGCAAAAAAGTTTTTTCCAGAAAATTTGAAATATCGACCATTTTTGCCCCCAAAAATGCACCATTTCTCGAATAAGTTGCTTTGAAGTCTTCTCATTCTGCACAGGGAGAACCAAATCTTTGATTACTGCGAACATTGTTGGAGTACTGCCTTACACATCTTTTGGATCATCATCCAGGCGCAGCGATCCCTGCAGAAGCGACGCCAGCTGCGAAAAGAGATGCAGTCAGGTACGAGTTCGAAAGCTTGTAGTTCCTGAGCACAGGTAGTAAAACTCGAGTGCAGCTGCGGGTCAGAAATTCACAGGTTCCTCAACAACATCACTCATGATTTGGACGAAATTACTCAAAATGCACAAAAAACGGCCACAGAAAAAAGAATTGTGAAACTTCTATGGTTAAAAAGATTTCCTTTATGATTTGTAGATCAAAGCAAGTTCTGGCATCGATGGAAATCGGAAGCGGTTCAAAAGTATAGACTTCCTTCTATCGAACAATCTAAAAAAACTTTGCGTCAAAGTCCGACCGAGCGCCAGAAAAATGCGTCAGAAAATGAAATTTCCAAAAGGGCCCCGGAACTTTCTCTACAACCTAATAAAAAGAAGAACTTTTGTTTGATGCAACATCAAAGCCTTAGTCTACCTCGAGATGTTAGTAGTTACCCAAACACAGCAAATCCATTAGGACTAAAATTAAAAAGTGATAAGCCACCGAAAAAATGCATACTTCAGAGATGCAAAATGTTGCCCGATCTCAGGTTGACGTCGTCTAAATGTTTACAAATGAACATTTTTCATTTGTAAACATTTAGAACATTTTTTTATGAAGCAGGAAAAAGCGAAGTGTGCCAGTGTGACTCACAGCCGACAAAGCTTCATAAATAGTGGACCTTCCTTTTTAGAGGTTTAGCTTACACTAAACTGCATCTCCGTTTACTCCAAAGGCTGCAAACGATCAAAACATAAGATATTCGGAACATCAGATGACGTGTAGGTTTATGTAACCCATTATTTTAACTAGTAGCTGGCATTGTTTGACAGCAAATACGGTTCGTGCGAGAAAAGTGGAAAAGGTCTTAGAGCACTTAAAGAAGTATTAGCTTGTCCTAAAAATTCGCTCCCACCAAATCAAAAATTCATAAATTCTGATTTCTCCAACCTATACAACTGCTTCTAATTTGTGTGAAAAAGTAAATCATGTTCTCATCATGATGACCTAGCCGCTTACTAATGGCCATCTGCTGCATAGATAGGAGCGACAGAAGGAAATTACTCAAGTTTCATATTTTATGTTTAGGGAAAAAAAATCGAGCAATCGGCGTAATATTAGGTTGGCACATAAGTTTTGCAACTTTTCCCGTAACTTTTTTCCTATTTTATATAGCAATCTCATTTTGTGCCATCATGTAGATCGTGATGTAAGCTGCAAGTCTGCGCAAACCGTTTGATTTTTGATAACGTAGTACAAAAAATCTAAGCATTTTTTGAAAACTGCTGAAAATCGAGGTTTCACGATTTTTTGGCAAACATGAAGCTCTACGAAACCTGATTCAAACATATGAAAAAGTAATTATAGGCAGCATGTAGCTGGAAGTTAGCACATTGGAATCAGTGAAAAAGAGATGAAATTTAAACACAAATTAAGGTGGGGCGCCTTTGAGAAGTTGTACAAGTCAAATGCGTCAAGTTTTGAAGGCAATCTGTTGATAACTAAGCGGCGAAAAGTCAGAATTTGCTATAACTTTGCACTATAAGGTAATCTTATGCGGTAAACATGAATATCATATTTATTTGTCGCTTAAATGAAATTCATCTTTTGATCTCACGAACGAGGTTTTTTCACGCGAAACGAATCTCATTTTTGTGATCAGCATGTCAAATAAGCCCTATAGGTCAAGTTTCAGCAAAATCTGATGCATTCTAAAATTTTTCCATGGTACCGTAAACCTACCGTAATCCTCACATAAGATGGTAAAATTCGGCAAAAATGTGTGCATTAGAAGATTACATCATATTCCTTATACTGCCAAAAAATGAATGCGCTACGTTCAAATAGACAAAAGTTATATAAAAAGTTGCATTACTTATGTGCCAACCTAATAATTTCTATCACCTGCTCTTTTTAACTGTGCAAAGCTTGTGCTAATTGAACATCTCTATGAAAAGTTATGATTACTGAGCAAGCAATAAAAAATACAATTTTGATTTATTTTGGCATTCTCGAATACCCTAAAATCCCGCATATAAGTCCCGGAAAAAATCGCCTAAAATCGCCTAAAATCACCTCAAAAGGCGGTTTTAGGGGATTTTAGGCGATTTTTTCCCGGACTTATATGCGGGATAGGGTATCATGACTTTTGGTGGAGGCGCTCAATCGGCGCAAGCTTTGCACTGTCAGAGTGAGTAGGTAATAGAACTATAAAACTGACAGCTCCGACTTGCAAGTTCCAGATTTTTTTATGACCCTGAATAGAAAATTTGAGATTTGTGTGATTTTCATTTACCGTTCCTAGCTATGCAACTGATGGCCATTAGTAAGTCGCTAAATCATCACGAAGACCATGATTCACTCTTTACTCTTCCAGATAAAAATGGAAGAATCATATCGGTTGGGAAAGTCAGAAGTTATGAATTTTGAAAATGGTGCGAACGAACTTTGAGGATGACCTGGTAAATCAAAATTCTCTTTGCCATCCAGTGTTCGCTCCAAAATGCCTCAACAATGTTCAAATAATCTGTTGCTCAAAGAGTTTTTTGGCCAACCTCTTTGTGACGACTTACTTATTTAGCATCGCGCAATGATTCAGATCCCTATGTCGGAGTGACAGTTTCCTTTCTTCTCGCTATGCTGGTGTATCGGTTTTACGAAAAAAAATATTTGCAATGGTCACCGCCTATTATATGCTTTTTAATATGCGTTCTATTCGTCGGCTGTGCTTACCTAAGTTCATTATCTACGAAGAATATTATCATAAATCGGAATATTGATTACAACAACATCAAAATCGAAGACGCCGCTTGGAATCTAAGTTGTTGAATCTAATCAGAAAGCCTTGCTACACAAAAGCTTTTAGCTTTGATGCGTCAACTCAATGCTGCAGAAACTGAAGGTGAACAACATATGTGGCATAAAGAATGCAACTACAGCGGGAGGTTTTCAAACGCAAAACCTCCACGTGGATTTTGTGCAATGGTGCTTTCAAGTTTTACTTTGCTTGAGGGAAAGATATCGTATTTGAAGAGTATGATGGTTGTGTCGCACGTAGAGGCATTCGTGCTGCTATGAAACTTGACACCATCTCGAATAGTGATGATTGATTACGTTAGCGTTAATTGTTCATAACAACGAAGAAAAGGATACCAGAGCCAAATAACCCGTGCCCCGCGTAGCAAGGTAGCACGCAACGCGTGGAGACGGAGACGAGCAGAGGAGAAAGGCCAGAGCCGTGGGGGGGGGGGGCATTTGGCTCGTCGGCCTCGCAGGGTCTCAATGAAACCGTGCGACATAATATTAGGTTGGTTCATAATTATGTACGTTTTCTCAACCTCCACTTCTAATCAAGTTAATTCTTTTCCAGAACAATATTTTTGAGCGCATAAAAAACTATTATAAACAGCAAATCTTTAGCTATATAACATATACTTTCACGTGATTGTACACATTATGGGAAAGATTTTCCGGCTCAAAAATTACCAAAAAAATTTTTTTTGGAAGGCTCTAGTTGGAAAGAGCATGACTTACTCTCAGAAGAACTGGAATGAAGCAAAGTTACTCATTGTATAGACGATGGTCGATTCAATATTAGCGTAGAACTTGAGTTCTACCGAAAATTTTCTGCGAAAAAAAATTCGCCAAGAGCAAAAGAACTATTTTTTCCTGTTTGGAGAAGGCAAAAAAGCGCGCTTTTTTAGATTCCTCCTAATTTTTCTCATTTGGAAAACAAGGAGATTCTGCCATTCTTCTAACATTGATAGTTATTAATTTTCTCATTTATGCATTTTATAGAGCTCGGAGTGATCCCAGCAACCAGCTAAGTTTGAGTCAAAGCTTGTGGGCTCAAAATTTCTAAAAAATTTGGCCTTGATAAGCTTTTTGTAGCACAAATCTTCGCGATTATAACACATATTTTTTGAAACAAATCTGAGCATCTTTCTTGAATTAAGGGCAAGTCGAATGAAAGGAAAAAATTTCAAATTTGAGCACCTCACCTTTGAAGTTGGGGAACTTTGGTTTGAACAAAAATTTTCAAAACCAAAGTGTAGGTCATAAACTAAAAAAAGGGCTTTCTGATTGTTCAAGAACGTTCCGAAAATAATGTTGCTTTTTTCGAATGAACGCCACTATTCGTGGAATCAACATTTTCAAGATATCTTAGGAGCATTCGATGCAGCATTTCATCTTCTTCCTAATGGTTTTAATCCCACTCATAATGTTTAAAGAGCTCTCGAAAAATTACCAAAATCTGCTACTCATGCTTTTTGCCATGGTCAAGTTCTGCTATTTTTTCAAATTTTTGTACCTATTTTCCTAAAAAGTACAAGTGCCAGGTAGATAGAGCAAACACTATAGAACATAGAGTAGTTTTTTCTTTTCCTAAGCTTGCTTCTTAGAGTTTCTGCAATCAATTTCTCAATGCCATCAACAAGTCAAACCTCACAGAACAACAACCGGCAGGCGACTTGTGTGTCATTCGATGCAGCTTTTTCTCCTCTTTCTAGCGGTCGCTTTTTGTTTCCGATTCAACAAGTTTTCCGGGATAAAATCATCATAATCCAACTTTTCCAAGGCACCCCAAAGTGTACCCGAAATTTTCGAAAGTTGCTAAAACCGAACCGGGTGCATGCTCGTTTGGTTTGTAAAATTGTTGCCCAACCATAATCCATCTTTGTAAGTTTCAAAATCGAAGATTTATTGGTGTTTGATGCATTTGTGGCTGAGGCGAGAATGCTAAAATTCAGTGGTTCCATCGAAAAATCTATACAAAAATTATGACGAGCTCTGGAAAGTAGAAAAAAGTTTTGCTGTTTTCTGTAGGCTTTGCTCCATCCAATCATTAAGTGGACTCCTTCTGAGGTTTGTTATAAAATTTTAGAAAAATTGTGAAACCCATCTCAAAAAGCACAGGTCGCAGATTTTGACTTTTTTCTGGAAGCTCATTGAGTTTATTGCAACAACTTCATAACTATTAGAAAGAGAATGAAATGCTGCATCAACTGCTACCAGAAGCTCTTACATATCTTTGTACCACGAGATGTGGCATACGTTTGAAAAAAGCGACACTACTTTCGGAACGACCTAATATTAGGTTGGAAACTAAGTTTTGCAACTGGTCTCATAACTTCCCTCTCACTCAACATGGCGCACTCAAATTTTGCCACTGCGTTTTTTTTACGTAAGCTACAAGAGCAGCTGCTGTCCTACCAAATTCTGACGTCGCAGTGAGGGTTACGGTAGGTGCATGGTATGAAGGGGGAAAATTCAAAGTTTGACGGATTTGGCTGAAATTTGGCATAGGAGTGTTATTCGACATGCTGATCACGAAAGCGACAGTGAAATTGCGTGATAAGGGCTTTTTTGTAGGATTACTGTAGGTGTACGTTATGGGGTCTCACCCTAAACAAGGAAAGAGCGTTGATTCAACAAATGAATATGATATTCACGTTTGGCAGGTCTAATAACCTTACTATGTAAAGTCTCGGTGTAATTTAAGCTTCGGACTCTTTAGTCATTGACGGTCATCCCTAGCAGCTCTTGCGTATATCGACTCGTTCGACTTTGTGAGGACGCCAAATCTCGACATGCCCCTGAATTTTGTTTCTTTCTTACTAAGCCAAAAGAGTCAACCTCCAGCAATAATTTGTAGACGAATCCGGATTACTGCGCATGGTCTAGGCTGCCAAAGGCTTTATTTTAGCTTGAAACCCCAAAAATTCTCAAATTTCACTAGTTTTCGAAAAAAGTCTGAAACTTTTCTATTCCGTGTTCAAAATTTAGACAATTTGTGCTCACTTGTAGCTCACATAGCCTTCTACATAATGCCAAAGTTTGAATGCGCCATCGAAAGAGAATGAAGTTATGAAACCAGTTGCAAAACTTAGTTTCCAGCCTAATATATTAGGTTAACTCATAATTTATGCACGTTTTCTATACTTCAACTTTCAATCAAGATAATTCTTTTTTGAAAAGACATTTTTGAGCGCAATAAAAACTACTGTAACCATCAAATCGGTTTCTATAAAGCAGATACTTTTGCGTGACTATATCTATCACAAAAAGATTTTCTGGCCTGAATATTGCCAATAACTTTTTTCAGAAGCCTCTACTTTGAGAGAGCATTACTTATGTTTAAATGAAGTAGGATGAAGCAGCCTTTTCTCATCATGTAGCTAAGGGTCTCCTGAGCAGTAATGCCAAGCTTGGATTTTACGGGAAAATTTGAAAAAAAATATCGCGAAAAGGTCGAAGGTGCTCACTTTTTTTTCTGGCATCTCAGCGGGTTCAAAAATCGGCCATTTTTTGAAAATATTTCATTTATCTCCGCTGGAAAGTGAGAAACCCCTGGCGCTTTTCTACCATTAAATGAACTAGGTCTACCCTTGCTAGATAGTGCAGACCTGCAATCGCCTTTTGCTTCAAAGTTTTATATGGCACAGTAGGGCCGCGACGATCAATAAAGTTCGCAATTGAATTTTTCGGCTCAGAATTCATGGAGAGTTTTGTTCAAAAAGCATCTTGTAGCACAAAGTTTGCTAATCCTTAAGCATATTTCTTATAATTAATCCCTGTTCCTCATGGATATAGGGCAAAAAGAGTGAAAAGCAAAAAATTTGGGATTTAGTCTCTTTTGTTTGAAGGCTCAGAACTTTGGAATCAACGGAGATGTACGAAAGCGAGGGTCACATAAGAAACTAGAAAAAACGTTCTTTTAGATAGCTAAAAAGTTTTAAAGGGAATTGATTACACATCAAGTACCAGCTCTTGGAAGAAAAGGTGGGAAAAACGTGCATTAATTATGAATCAACCTATTATCATTCTGATCTTCATGACACGACTATAACTCAAAGCACTGAGAACGTCGCCGGCGTTGGAAATCATTCCTTAACGGATAAACCAGCATTTTTGTGCTCATTCCTCTATGCAAGATTTAAGTGCAGTTTCTTATTTTTGGTAAATTCCAACAGCTTTCGTAAATCTTTGGAACTCAATCGCAAGCTAAAAAGAGGGCAACTCACAAGTGAAGTCTCGAATTCGCGCATCAACTCTGATGGTACATGTTTCAGTTAGAGAAAGAAAAATGATGTGCAGATGAGACGCAGCTAAAAAGTTTTCCGGTATATAGGGAATTCGAAAAATTGTGACGATGGCGCGACTGCGCGCGATATGCACGTATACCCAGCAACCGCTATTTTCTTGTTTCATTTCTACTCGAATGGTTCTCTTGCATACATATGATAACATTCAGACACTGGAAGTGACTGAGCTGAGAGATGAGGTGATGCCTCTTTGCATGAGTGTTTTCTAATTCTGTGGACGCGAAAACAGCAGTCAAATCTGTCGTCACAATTTTATAAATGACCTACATTCTGGTAGTTTCTGCAAACATGATTGTGGTATAGTGGTACCCTTAAACAAATTTAGAAATCTGAAATTTTGGCCTTGGATCAGGCGGTGTCTCACCAAAATTTAGTTGCCGAGATTTTTGCATTTTGCAAGCCTGTCGGACCCTGTCTAGCACTGTATGGGCTTAAAATCGCACGAAGTTCCCAAAAACCCCGTTTTCTGGAGGCCCCGTGGAAGCAACATGGACGAGTTGTACCTTCCAACTTCAGCCTCAGCCACAGTGGCAGCAACAGAGGGAAGGTGGATGCTAAGTGGAGGGACGTATTCAAACGCGTAAGGGGGGAGACTGAAGGAGTCGTCCGCGCGTACGAAATCGCTCTCCGCGTGCAACTTTGAGCGAATTTTTCTCAGCGTGGGGGGGGTCAAATTGAGTGGGACTTGTTGCAAGGCCTACTTAGTGGTCCCTGTGATAGAATATGTGAATATCCGCGCGACCTCAACTTTGGTGAGACACTGCCTTCAAGTCCCGGCTCCGTCGGATTGCTTTGCGATGAAGCAGGCGGCTCCTCAACACATGTAGCAAAAGAAACTCCGAGTTTGAGAAATGAAGCTCGAAGTTAACTCAAAGTTTCAGAACGAAATTCACAGTCAACTTGACGTCAACGCGCAGCTATAAACTTGGAGTTTCGGTTACACACTACTCGCCCAACTCTTTCCAAATGAGGCCTTCCGTGGAATTTCACTAAGTGTACGGTATTGGATCAAAATCGCAGTTGTGCCTGGAACTTTGTGGAGAAGGGTTGTCTGACGTGCTGACCGCGGATATCGCGCTCATTCCATTTCGCGTAATAAAAACTTCGTGGTTTGAGTTCTAAAATCGCTTGAGTGCAAAAAAGCGTTTATCTACGGTATACATCGTGAATCCACAATAACGCGTTACCGGGGCCAGCAAGTGTGATTTTCCCGATCAAGAGCCGAGGAATCGCTCTGCCAAATTTCAGTCAGTTTTATGATTCTGATCGTGGATGAGTTCCATAACCCTTCCAAACCAAATTAAAGCTGAGTCCACGTCTACCATTTTACCTTCCTACCGTATCTACGTGGGAATCCCTGCGCGGAGATTTGTGAGCATTTCAATCCATAAATTAAGTTTGAGCGGTATTCACTATTCTGAAATTTGGTGAAAAGGTACTTAGCGCGTCATTTTGTAGTTTTATCAGAATGCCTTTTTGCTTTAGTCTAGGAGTACGTACACCACAATTGCAAAAATACAATATTGACGACTTAGCACAGGATTTAAAGTTGCCAATCCGTCCCTGTCGCTTGCTCCTGACAAGTACAAACCCCTTGCAGTCAGTAACTGTGTCCACAAGTTTCAGTTTCTCGTATTCAGCTGATATTTCATCGTCAGGTGGTTCATCCGTTTCAGACAATTCTGTTTATTTCGTTGGTAAAGTATTAGGTTAAAGAAAGTTCCAGGGCACTTGAGAAATTTTTTTTTCAAGTCGCTGTAACTTCAAGCAGATTGATCCCTTTTCAGATATACAAATTTCATTGCAATAAGAATTTCGTCTACAACATATACTTGTCGTGTGGCTTTTCAGTACATCATAGCGGTCCACTAGTTTGCGCAGAAGGAGAAAGGTTCGACGCGAGAAATGGCCTATTTGTGCAGGATTATCTCAGGCAGGACAACAGCTGGAGAACCCAGATGCTGTAACTGTATAGAAATCTGTGGGGATTGTGTTACGAGGACCAATTATGTCTTTGGGGGACCACCTGCAAAAAATCTTTTCCAGAAAGTTTGTGGACCATTTTTTGCCCTTAAAAATGCACCATTTTTCGAGTTAGTAAGTGTAAAGTCTTCTCATTTTGCACAGGGAGAACCAAATCTTTGATTACTACGTTCATTGTTGGTGCAATGTCTTACACATCTTTTGGACCCATCATCCAGGCGCGGCGATTTCAGCAGAAGCGACGTTAGCTGCGAAAAAAGTTGCAGTCAGAGGCAAGTTCGATAGCTTGTAATTTCTGAGCGCAGGTCGCAAAACTCGAGTGAAGCTGCGGGTAAGAAGTTAACAGACTCATCAATCGGATTACCCATGATTTGAACGAAATTCTTTAACCTGCACAAAAAATGGCTTCAGAAAAAATCGTGAAATTTTTATAGTTGGAAAAATCTCCTCTTTATTGTGCAGATCAAACAAGTTTTGGCTTCGATAAAAATCAGAAGCAGTATTGAAAAGTTTCCGCTTCGCTCTACTGAACACTATACCACAGTTGGTGTCAAAATCCGATCGAGCACTAAAAAAATGCGTTGAAAAATGAAATTTTTAAAAGTGCCCCTGAACTTTTCTTACAACCTAATAATAGGGTGAAAGCGTTTTGCACCTCAGATCATCGGATCTAATTTCTTTGCATATGTCTAACGACTATGTTCTCGTGAGTTGAACGGGCCCATGTTTTTTTGGCTTTTTGAGCAAAGTCAAACAATGTTAATAACAAAAAAAAGCATTCTTTCTGAAATTGCACTGCAGAGTCCGACAAGTTTAACAAATGGTTTTTAGACTGCGCCGTACGCTCTATGAGTTATCCGTAAAACTTTCCACATGGCTGCAGTAGCCACGGCTAGGTCTCAGTTGCGTAGCAGAGTTCTGATAGAGTGGTCGTGTCGAAGTTTATAAGAATTTCCGGAATATTTTTTTTTTCATGTACCCGCGTTGCTCAACTCTGTACAAGGTTGTGAAAGTCTCTAAACAGTGCAATCACAAATTTCAGCAACATAAAAGACCTGCTACCGCTTACTGGCATAACTTTCAAGGAAGCATTATGATGCAAACTCTTTATTTACAGTGAGCAACTCTAATTAGCTTAGTGAGAGTTTGCAGGTCATTTTGTTTACTTTCAAAGCCAAAATATGATCCATGGCTCCAAACTCTTTGCAAAACCTACCGTGGTTTTATACTCAAAAAAAGAAATGAGTGACTTGTTGTAAAAAAGAAATCTAAGCTAAATCCAGCTTTATAAATTAATACTTAAAGCTTCTGCAAAGCCTTCATGATAAGAGCTATTAATCAAACAGTGGACGTTTTTGGCACACACTGTATACAATACCGCTCATAATTCGTCAAAAAAGTCGCCGGACTGCGGCGCACTCTGCCACACTCCGCCGCACTCTGCCACACTCCGGCGCACTGTGGCGGAGTGTGGCGGAGTGCGCCGCAGTTCGGCGACTTTTTTGACGAATTATGAGCGGTATTGTACATACCATTTCTATGCAGTCCTTGTAAGCTCGCCAAAATCCTCGCATAAGCTGAAGCTCATCGTCACTCGACCAAAGCTGCAGGAGGGCTCCAGTTTCGATACCGTTACAGGTCTAGTAGTCGAGGAAGATTAAAAGGAGATGCAGTAGTTCCGCCGAATGTCTAACGCTTGAAATGGTCCGAATGTGATCTATGCAACTGAATCGTGTTAGCCGTTGTCCTCAATGCGAAAAAGGAACATGCCTATTTTGACGAGACGGTTCCTGAGGTTCTGAAGATAAGTTAGGCGACACGAGTTCGGGTGGGCATTGCTCGCCTAAAGTATTCCCCCGTTGACGTCTTCATGGTACATATGACGGTGCGCAATTTACTGGGTAGAAATTTTTGTGATACACTTCAGTGGGAAAATGGAAACGGATGTTGCTTTATGAGCGAAAGAGGTATAAGTTATTCGTGATATTCCATCTTATGTCGGGAAAAAACCGCAATTTCGTCTTTGTTCACTAGCGCTGCCAACGGTATTTGGTATTCGTAAAAGCCCCACTTCTTGAGGCTAAGACTTCATTCGGCTCTCCAGTACCTTCGCTTGTCTGTACTTTTGAGGACCCCTCCCCCTTGCAGAGTTGTCCTGCAACTGGCGTTCACTATCGGTCACTTGTGATGAGTTGCATTCCTACCATGACTCAAGTTCTTTTCTCAAAGACTACTCTGATGGCCTTTAAAATTGCTTTCTAGGTTTCTACAAGTCGCTGAGGCACATTCTCGTAGGTTCGCAAACCTTCCAAAGCCGGTCCTAGTCGTGTGTTGAGTCTTCCTCAATAGGCGAATTACAAGCTTTTCCAGGAAGTTAAACTTTTGAATGAATCATACCTTTTGCTTAAAGGGGCAACGATTGGAGCCATTCTGGAATGTTAATGCTGCAAAAAATTGTCCAGTCTACCTCATTTTAATGAGAAGCGTTGATCTCTGGGGCCGCGCCGTTAAGCGATTTCCTTTCCTTCGCTGTCCTCTCATAAAAGTGGAGTTTTTCGGCGAGAAGTCGTGCGGCAGAAAAGCGGCTAACAAGACTGTTGCGGAGCTTATGTCCTTAAGTCCTTCATATTTATATTCTTCTTCTGGTGGCATGGCATCCTATTTCTCGTGTTGAAGCAATCCACGACATCTTTCACTTCTTTACAAGAAGCCAACCAGTTCTCATTCGACAGCTGCTAATTTTGAATAGTAACGGTGATGACGCTGTACTTGGCTTGAAGGCAGTGCCCAGGCTAAACCTAACCCCCTCCGATTAGTGTCGGTCCTGAAAGGCCCCAGAAAAGGGGCATCTGCGTTGATCCGGTCTTCTAACGTTGTCTCTGAATGGAGATAAGCGGCCTGAAAGTCCCTGGCTGGGCGGAGTCTGATATCAGACTCCGCCCATCAGGGACTGCTCACTACCTTGTCAATACATGTCTCGACACGTATTGACTTGGTAGTGAGCAGAAGCTGCACACTACACAGTGAAATGCAACTGCACCGATGCAGTTGCAGCTCCTCTCCGTTGGTCTGCCGAAGGGGACGAGCAGTTCGAAACTCGTCCGCGCCCTCAAGACTGGGTCCCCAAGAATCGGGTTTTTTGTGAATTTTAGAGAGGTAGATCTAGGATGGATCGAGGCGGAAATTTATGCGAATCGACAGGACGGACGATGGAATGGGTGGTCGACAAAGCCAACACCATTAACATTTCGTCATGGATTTTTTTTACTACTTACTACAGATAATGTATTTTTTATTGCTTATCTGTACCTTCTTCTTGTATTCGTAGTTTCCGTTTCTTGCAAAACGGTGAGGTGGTCGTTCGGAGATTCGCACAGACACGAACAGTTCACTTCTCTCACTGTCTCTTGAGCATCTAGTCCAAATTCAAATTGCGTCAAGTTCTGGGGTACTGTCACGTTAGAATCCTAAGTTAGTCAACAACATTGCACCAGATTGTTCCGAAAATTCTGTCCAATTTCTACTTGCCTCGTTTCAAAGCAGCTATTTTTTGAAATTTGGATTCATTGCAATATTATGAACACCCAGAAGGAAAGATCATTGAAAAAAGCAGGAAATATCATTTCCTGCCCTTTTTAATGCTATCTAATTTCGGCAAAACAAATTCCCAGCGATGAAATTCCAAGCTTCAAGCTAAGTTGCCAAAATGCAGCATGCTCGAGAACTTCCTATTGAGAGAACTCGTGTCTGTAAATTACTTGAATACCATGTATTGGGTGAGGGTGTGATAGGCTGATATACATTTTCACCGCATAATAATCGGTCGCGAGGGTATTGCGTCAGGTCTACGGCTAGCCAGTCTTCTCTCTCCTCATTCTATTCGCTCTCTGCGACAGCGCGCGTATGGCGCGTACGCGCAAACCCTCAGCGTTGCGAGCGCGCAAATTCAGCCGACGGCTCGTTACGCACTACGAAAAAAATTTTGCGGGTTTCCAACCCCTAAAATGGAAGAAAAGGGGCGTGGCGTCAACCACACTCCCGGAAATATTTTTTTACAAAGCTAATTTTAATTTTTAACAATCATTTCAATTGTTTACAAGAATAAACAAGTCACTTGCGCATTTACGCATTTCAATAACCTATATAAGTAGTTTTCAAAAATTCGCGACTCATTCTCGGGAAAGCCCCCCCCCCCCTCTCGGGCCGACACTGCAATCTACGTATAGCGACAAGTATTCAATATCGCATAATTTAGAATAAAGCGAGAGCAAGCAGGACCAGCAGCTAAATTGTTTATCTTTTGTTTATGACAGTAAAAAAATCAAATATCGAAAATGCCATCATACAAAACTTGCTCGCGCGGAGGAGGGCTCAAATAATGGCTTTCTCTATTTGCTCACAAAGATTTCATTGCAGCAAGAATTCGAATCATCTTTAGCCATGAGATATCCTCTGTAGTGTAGGTTACTTCATGATGCAGCCAAATATGTCCGCCTATTCTTATGTGTGATCATCAATATGTAGAAATATCCGGTTTTTGACGGCAACGATTGGCAAAACCTGAACCACTCGGAATTTTGATGCGATGCTTGCTTACCATTCAACTATGAAAACAGAGCAATCCCAATCGGACTGTTTCCCTCCTTGCCAAAAAATTTGCCCAAACCCGTGCGCGCAAGCCTTTCTTACACGCTCTCAGACGAGCTCGTGGTTTCCCTCTCGCCGTTGGAGGCCGCAATGATATAACTGAGAGGGTCTCGCACCGGCTCTGCGTCTCTAACGCTGACGGGAACCGTACCATTCGTCCACATTTGAAAAGAAGGGCCTTGTAAAATTTTCGTTTTCCCATCGTCATTTCTAAGCTCTTTGAGGTAGATCTCGGCACTGGCGCCTCGGATAACCCCAGGTAAGCGAAAATTTCTCAAAGAGATTTGCCGAACCATGCCTTTGAGGAAAATTCGCGATTCTCCAAAATTTCTCTTGTCTATCACTTGCGTTTTTCATACCGCATGCTGTTTTTATGATAGCCACAAACTCGCCCAATGCAACAAAAGATTAGTCCAACAATAATACTTGAAAGTATTCATAACCGTTTGTACCAGAAACTCCGCAAATCGGACAGAACTTTCGTGACAACCTAATATTTGTCGGAATTATTAATTAAATACAAGGTGTCTCAAAAAATGTGAACACTGTTTGATCGCTAACAACCCTCTCGCCCTTTGCCGAGCTTGAGGGACCGTTCCATAGAGCGAGTTTCTTAGACTTGCAGTATGGAGCGAATTATCATTCGCTCTCCATTAATGTAGGATGACTGTAAGAACTTCGAGAAGGGTTTCAGAAGATTGAAAACGATTCTTGCCTCAGAAGAAGAACCAAACAAGCCAAAAACTTTTGTACTGGACTAATCAAAGACGCTGATTCTAAAAATGAAAGTTGCACTTTACTGTAATGCTTCTTTTATGAGTTGTTCAGATTTAGAGACTGATCTTTCGATGTTCATCAGAATTGTGTCTATTGAAAAACTCGAACCATTGAGAAACTCAAAACCATTGAAATCCATTGAAAAATTCGAAAAGCTGGTAAAAAGCTATGTAGTGAAATCAGCACGCCTGAGAACATTGCTACACGGTTTTTTGGAGTTTTGGGATTTTTTTTTGAAAAGGCCCATTCCACAGTGCGCTATATGCTGAATATTTATACCGTAATCCTACAGTAAAGAAGAAAGATTGAAGATTCGTTAAATACTCAGATACTTAGATGGCCCATCCTCACATGCCGTGCGGGTCCCAGCACAGAAGTTTCCATTATTCCCTGTCCCTCGCTTCGGTCATCCACAATCTTCTTGGTCGTCTTCGGTGGCTGCGTCCAGGAGTTCCAGGGGTGAAAATCGCATCCAGCTGATTTTTTAGCTAGTGCATCCGTTCCACGGACACGTCTGCCCATCTCGTTGGAGGTCTTCCTCGGGGACGTTTCTCTTCGCGAGGAATCCACTCCGGTGTTGTTAGTGTCCATCGTATCGTTCTTAGTGCGCGTGTTCTTTTCATGATGTGACCGGCCCATCGACGTTTCGCTTTAGCAAAATATTTCACTGGGTCACGAAGACGGGACCTTTTTCTTATATCCCTACTGCGAAATCTGCCAAGGTGTTGTTTGTGTCGGCTCATTTTCAGAAGACTGCGCTCAAGCGCTTTGTGGGGGGTCCGTAGAGCTTTCGACGTGGCTACAGTGTCGGGCCAAGTCTCAGCTGAGCATCGAACACCTGGGTACGAAGCTCCAGGTTCCGTCAGTTGGTCTGTGGCTTCCTTCAGAGGTCCGAAGGCGGCCCAGGCTGCTCTTCTTCTCCTGTTAAGCTCTTCCCTCAAGTCGTTCTCTATGTTCATCGAGCGCCGAGGTACACGAAAGAAGACGTCTCCATAATAGGGGTGCCTTCCAATTCCATTTCTGCGTCTTCGCAAAGGGCGTTTTTCATGAACTGAGTCTTCTTCCGATTGATTCGCAATCCGATCTTCTTCCCTACTTCGTTCAGTTCCTTCAGCATCGTCTCTGCTTCAGTGATACTGCCCGAAAAGAGGACGATGTCGTCCCCAAAACGAAGGTTAGACAGCAATCTCCCACAACTCCTATGCCTCTCTCGTCCCGGTCCAGTGACTTTATCACTCACTGCAAGGCCGCGGCGAACAGCTTCGGATTGTCCATCCTTGTCGAACCCCCTTCCCAATTGGGATGGTCAGGGGGCGATGAAACAGCTGCATGTCGTTGTACTAGGCTGTTGCATAAGTTCTGTCCGATTTGAATTTTTGAGTTTAAAATGTCATAACTTCATTCAGAGTCAACTTTTTTCCAAGGTCTTAGTTTCTATGTGTTGAGCAGTCCCTTGGCTAAAAAATGCCTATTGAGATCTGCGCAAATCTTTGTTAAGGAAGAACCAAGAATGCAAAAACTTCGCAGCGTTTTTCTTCGAATCTGTCTTTTTTGACATGGTAACGCTCCCTTATGAAAATTGATAGGCATCTTTTCTAATAATGGATGGATAGAGAAATTTTCGTAGATTATTATGCAACATAAAAGAGCCCATAGGGTTTACGCTGCCGAGAGATTTTCTTGACCGAACAAAAAATTAGCCACTTTTTGACCTCGCTTCAGCACATGTGTGCATGCCTATTTATGAACTACGAACGTTTTACAACTGAGTGAGCGCCGAAAAGGAATTGGTGGATGGGCCCTGTTAGCTCTTGCTTTGCCCTAGCACCTCCAACTTTGAGCTTGTCGATTACTTCTATTCGCAGAAAGTTATTGCTTGTAAAACATCTATATTAAAGATTTATGTTCGAGGATAAATTTCACTAGCAAGACGTATTCTTCATGGGACCGAACTTCTGCATATACTAGCATTCCATACCCTTATTCCGAAGCCAATGAAAGAACCTGACTTGAAGGGCGCATTGTGGAGATATCCTCGCAAGGACATATTTCTAGGGATAGAACGTACCTCGGCCACTTAGAGATTTTAGGCCTGTGATCTCCGTACACTAAGAATTTTATTGAATTCTGGTATGCTTTAGAAAGCGCAAGGAAAGCACTTTTCAATGATACCAACCGTATCGAATTAGAGATGAAATTCTCTTAGAACAGCTGCTTCAAACATGAGGCAAAAAAATCGGACAGAACTTATGCAACAGCCTAGTAGAGTCCTTATAGCAGTCGGCTAACGTCTTCACGTAAGCTGGTCCACTCCTTGATCAACTAGCGCAGACAGAATGGCGTTGGTTTCGACGCTGTCAAAGGCTTTCCTGCTGTCGACGAAGGTTGGGACGAGAGCCAGTCGGTATTCCCGGCAGACTTCTACGATCCTCAAAACCGTTTGAATGTGGTCCATACAGCTAAATCCTTTGAATCCAGCATGCTTTTGGGGTTGCGTTCATCCAGTGTCCTAGATAGCGAGCGAGGATAATCTTCGTGAAAAGCTTGTACAGCACACTCAGGCATATTCTCCACTGGTCGAGAATCCTCTCCTCCTGAAGGTAAGATGTCAGCTGCGAGGCGAGAATCTCGTGTAGACGTTGTCCTCCGGATAGCAGAAATTCGAAAGATGGTCTAGTTCTGGAGCCGTGGACGTTTTCATCGTCTGTATCGCAATACGCACTTCAGGCAGAATCCTCGTGGTACTTCTCCAGCGGGAACAGCGGGCATCGGCACGGTGTTGATGAGCGGAAGAGGTTGGTGTAAAGTTCTTCGAGATAGATTCCATCTTGTATCGGGAAGAAGTCGAGTCCCGTCTTCGTTCAATGGTGCAGCCAGCGGTACGTGATATTCACAGAAGTCCCTTGTTCTTCGTCTTTCTTTGGCTGCTTCCAGTACCTTGGGCTGCATGTACTTCCTGAGATCCTCCTGCAAAACTGTTGTGCAACTGGCGTTGGCTCTCAGTCGCTCGAGATGAGTTGCATCAGGATCCTGACTCAGAAATCTTCTTCTTTCGAGCATTTCCTTGGTGGTTTTCGAAATGCGTTTAAGTTCTTCTCAGAAGTCACTGAGGTGCACTTTCCACGGGCTCGCAATCCTTTCAGAAGCCGGTCGTAGTCTCACGTTAGGTCCTCCTCGATGGGCCAGTCACAACTTGATATGAGCTCTTCTAACCTGTTACCGCCATAAATAACTTCCTTCCTTCTTGCGATACTGGACCTTCTTTTCCAGCTTTCGACTGAATATTACCTTCGCTCGAAGGGAGGCCGTGATTGGAGCCACTGCAGAAAAATGGAACTACTGAGATATCGAGCAAGCTCCACCTTCGGTTGGTGAAAATGTGGTCGATCTCCGCGTGAGTCGTTTTGTTGGGCGATTCTCAAGTCCAACGGCGATGTTCCTTCTTCATGAAGGTGGAATTTCCATGGAAAAATCGTGCGGTGGAGAGAAGCCCAACGAGACGGTTGCCGTTTTCGTTCCGGAGCCCATATCCAAACTTCCCGATCCTATATTCCTTTTCCAGTGGCATCCCGATTTTCGCGTTGAAGTCGCCCACAACAAACTTATAAAAGGACTTCTCGCTGCGGACGACCTCCTCCACATCATCGTAGAAAGTTCCTAGTTCTGATTCATCAACTGTGATGTTGGAGAGTAGCAGTTGGTGATGTTGATGGTCTTTTGACGTGGAGGTCGCAGTCGTAGGATGGCTAGCCGAGGCGAGAGGATCTCATGCAAATCGACGAGAGTGGCGACAGATGGGTTTACGACAAGCCAACGCCTCAAACTTTTCGTGATGGAACCTTTTCACCACGAATGATGAGGGTCCCATCACTCATCTGTCGCACGTCCTTCTTCCTAGACTTCGTTTCCTGCAGAGCGATGACGTGGTACTTGATGTGCTCTGCAACGTCGAGAAGAGCGTGAAGGTCGGCGTTTGTGGAGATCGTCGAGAACGTGTCGTTTTTGTCCAATCCAAAAGGCGCCCTGGGGACCCTGACATCGTTCTTGCTACCACCCGGCGTCGTAGGTGGAATACGATGTACAGGGCTTCTTTCTAATCTTCTAACTAGTAGAGTAATGAAACTTTTCCCTACAAGAGCAGACTTTCTGAGCCTATTCCTTATTTCCATCGGGCGATAGCTCACCCGGGCTTGGAGCGGGGAGAACCGCTTAACGACCTGAAAACCAGACTGTGGTGGATCTGGCCTGGCTGGCTCTTAGCTAGGCATCCGGCCGAGACCGAAAACGTCGAACTCCTTCACAGCTTGGAAAACCCTCCCAGAGGGTTTCCCAAACTGTGAAGGAGTTCGACGGCTGTCGCAGTTCGACACCCAGTGTCACCCCCACGCCACGATGAGGCGGCCGACCATTGTGAGGGACGGGGGGGGGGAGGGAGAAGATTCGTTCCATGATTTGAATTTAAATTGAACCTCGCTCTGCAGAAAGGTAAAGGTATTACAAGCCGGAAGAGTTGAAAGCAAGAGAGTAATGCCTTCAAACAGTGTTCACATTTTTCCTGGGACATCCTGCATATAGTGTACCAACTAATGGTTTACAATAAGCTAAATAATGTCACCTGTGAATGAAGGTTCCTGCGTTTGAAAGAGTGTCCTTTTGTGTACGCTACATATTGACTATTTTCTTTCTTAGAGTGGAAATGGCAGGATAGACATGTTGGTCGCTGGAAATAGCTTTGCCTGTAACCAAGGCGATGTCATTTACAAGGCATTTAAACGGTATGCAAGGCAGTTCAACATATTTTGTATATCAAGTATGTTGTTTTCATAGAGTTTCACTAATATGTCGATTAAATAATAGCGATGACAAGTTTAGGATGTGAAATGTTTTATCCCAATTGCCAATTTTCCTTCAACTTTACTCAGGTAGTGAAAGAACTAAAACCTGAAGTTGTATTCATGATAGATAGGTTGCGACTTTTTAGTAGTGTTGAGTTTGCGAAGCCTTAATAGTGATTTTACAGAGCTATCACCATGAAAGCTCCGCTCAATGTGTCAAAACCAATCGATGATGACAGAGTCTTCGGTCTTTTCATGAAAACACTAAAACTCCTCGAGAAAACAACTAGAAAGGTCAGATCAATATGTCAAAAGCAGAGTTACCAAGACATGTATCAAGCGCTTCGCTAACGTCTTTCTTGTCTGAATAGCTTTCGTGTAGGCAGCAAGTTGTACTGATAGCTTACTAAACTGAAGCATAAAACAAATCCGGACAAATCCTCCTTTTCTCTTTGTTAGTTTAGGGTTGAAGCAAACGCTTCCGACACAATGTCGTATTGCATTTCTGAGTCTAGTAAATAACCGGGTTATGTTTGTAGAGCAATTTAGAGGTATGATCAAATTTTTGGTAACGTGAGAAAATCGCTGTTAGCTATATCACCATAACTTTTGAGCTAATTCTCACTGAAGCGAAAATCCTCTAAGTGGAACTAGCAACTAACAAAGGAACTATACTTGATGTTTTTTGGGAGGAGAGTACACCATTACACTCGTCTTGGAACGCTGACTCCAAATCGCCTCTTTTGAAAGAAGTTATGTAGGATTTTCGCGCAAGTTTGGCCTCCCGAAAGAAATACGTCAATACGCCGGTACGTTGTGGAGTAGTGGCTAGTGCGATAGTCTCACAGAGTGATGCAGGTCCATTGAGTTTTTTTTTGTGTTTTTTAGTTTTGCATTGCCTCAATTAGGGTGGGTAGGAAAAAGCCAGTTTGAGCCCGCCTTCGATGGCAACTGGTTTTTTTGCTATATTGTTGCACGTCGTTGCAGGACCAGTAGACCGCGGAGGCGATTTAAACTAACGAAGTTCGTTCTCCTACCCAGTTAGGGCTCTTTTTGAAAATCTACCATAACTTCTTTAAAAGAAATTAAATCGGAAGTCAGATTTAGAATCAGCGTTCCAAGACGAGTGTAATGGTTTACACCCCACCTCTTAAGGCCACGGACACCGAGTTTCGTTTCCTTGTAAGTACCAGAAGTTTCAGCTCCTTCGACAAGTTCTTGGAGCAAGATATGCTCTCCATATCGCAAAATTCTTTCAGTAAGATGATTTTGACTTAAGCCTAGAGTGATGTATATGGATCGCTGACCCACATTCTACCGTAGATCTAAGTCGAAGCCACATATGGTACAAAATCCGCGGTTGCTCTACAGATAAGAAAATTTTTAGCGATCAAAAGCTTGAACACCTTGTATATTCGTTCCGAGCTTATGTCTCCTATTTTTGACCCATCAAATTAAGCGATTCAAGGTAGGCAAATGTAGAGTCGTTTCAACGCAGCTTCCCTTGCTCTTTCCAGCAGTCATGTTTTTGAACTGCTTCCTCTCGAGAACAATAGTCCTGTTTCGAACCATAGAGGTCCACTTGGCCATTTCCCAAACTTTTCATTCTAATTTTGCAAAAGCTTCATAACAAGCGGATGGATCAAACAATTTGCAATAAACTAAATTTTTGAGCATTTCGAGCTGATTTTGCACTTCTGAAGTTGACTTTCTTGAAATTATCGACTTCAGGGTTTGAAAAATTTCAAAAGCTGATTATTGCTTGACACTAATTATACAAAACAAAAACAAAACTTCGAATTATCGGATCGAAAAATTTTGCTTGCGCCATGGTCCCTTAACCTAAGAAGCTGTGTGCTAAGTTCATTCTCGAAGCCTTCACGAATCGAGAAGAAATGCCTGTCAGAAAGAGAAAAAAAAACTGCATCAAATGACACCCACTTTCGCTCGCCCGATGTTCTACGAGATTTGGGTTCAGCGACAATGGAATTTGCTAATACCAAGAAAAATTTGAATCTTGAAATACCAGATAGAGGTACTTGGCAAAAACGATACAACGGGACGAAACTGACATGTCTGCGACGACACGCCATGGAGACTGCCTCGTGCTCTGCATTTGCAACCCCAAAACATTCCACAGATGCCGAACTTAACGCTCCTGTCGGTGCTGCAGAACACTGATACAACGTCTTTATTATGAAGACTAAGGAAAAGGATATGCGGCAGTTGACTGATCGCTCTCATTTGTGGTGAGGGCGTTTCACCACAAACGAGAGCGGTAGAGGTGCTGGCTTTGTCGTCAATCCATCTTGTCAATTTCTATGAAATTTTATATCATCTTGGTTAATTATTCTACGTCTACGCCTTTCAGAAGACAGTAGCATTATCAACTGCTCTCTCCAACACCAGCAGCTGACGAACAGAACTATATGCTCACTACGAAGACTGAAGCAGTCGTCCGCAAGGAAAAGTTTTTCTAACAATTGTTTTAGTAACTGACTTCGATGCGAAAATCAGGATACACTACAAGAGGAGTGTAGCATCGCGCAAAGCTTAAATATGGGCTTCGCAACAAAAACTACATTCATTTTATTGGTCTTTTCTACGCCACACGCTTTCCTCTAACTTCATAAAAGGAAAATGATTTTTTGATAGACGCAGGAATCGCAGCAACTTACGCCGTGATCGACTACACCACAAGCAAAGTAGATCTTGCTCGATGTCTCACTAACTCCAACTGCTCAGATAATCGCCGGGGGCAGGCGGTCCGCAAACTCGCGCTTTTCTGCAGGCAGTCAGCAGAATTTTGGGGCTTGGCCAAACCTTCAGCGGGCGGTACTTTCGTCTTTTGTCAGCGGGCAGCAATACAAAATTTCCTGCAAGCGCTCCGCAAATAATTTCTTTCAGCGAGCGCTGGCCAAATTTTCAGCAAGCGCTCGGACTCTTTTTAGGCATTTTCGGGCGTACGTCGAGCGCAGGTAAGACTCTGTGTGGCAGAGGTGTCACCGTTGGTTTAGTTACTCAAGTTTGAGGTACTTTCTCTCAGCGGAAAGTACCTGAGGGTTGAGCGGTCCTCCACAAAGGACCGTGCGGCCCTCGAAATTTTTGCATATTCTCGCGGAAAGTCCGCGAGAATGCGGCCACTGCGCCGCAGCTAATCCATAAAGAAACCGCGATTGTTCTTCAAGCTTTCGTCTTTAATTTCGCCAACTTTCTTCCAAATTTCTGCAAGCGGGCCGCAAAAAATCAACGAACTATTTTTCCGGTGCCCGCCTGCCCATAAATCGCATCGCCGCTTGCCCCCGGCGATTATCTGAGTGCCTGCAGTGGCTTTAATCACTGCCTCCACGATTTAGTCATAATCTGGAAAAGAAGAGCTGCCATAGCGTCGCAGGAAGAAAGGAGGTCGAATGCGACAATGACAAGCTTATAACAAGTTGTGGCTGGCCCATTGAGGAGGATTCAACGTACGACTACGTCCGATCCCTGAGAAGGTTGAGAGCCTGCGCAGATAGTGCTTCAAGACTTATGAGAAGAACTGGGAATGATTCTTGAAGGCTATTAAGGGATTGCTCGAAAAACGAGGAGCCTCGAGGCGGAGTTCGAATGCAATTGCTCCGAGCGATTGGTAGCGAACGCCAGCCGCAAAACATTGCAGGAGGATTCTCGGAAATACAAAGAAGCGGCATACTGGGAGTAGCCGAAAGAAGAAGATGTCTCAAGAAGTGCCTAAGGGGCCTTCACGAAAAGTACGCTCGCAGAGCTGCTGAGCGAAAGAAAATCCCATCTTTAAGGAGGGCAAACGAAAGGATTCTAGGAACTATCTTCTATTATGCTTGTTAAATGTGCTATACTAGCTCATCACCAATTCATCCTCGCTAGCATGGACACTGGATGAAGCCCAGTCCCAAGAAAGCTGGATTAGATAGGGATTCAGCTGCGGTTTCGAGGGTAATAGAAGTTTGCCGCCTCTTGTCCTAACCTTCGTCCACCGAAAAAGTCTTTGATGTCATCGAACCACTCTGCGCGTTAGTCAAACAAGGATTGAACCCAGCTCATGTGAGGACATCGGCAGACTGGTAGAAGGATCGTACAAGGACGATGGCGCAAGCATAGGGCACAAAAAGCTGTTCACAGCGATCGGTGATGAATTCGGGAACGGAGAGAGGCATACGAATTGGTGGGAGTTTCCTCCAGATTTTCGTGTTGCGGGCAACATCGTTTCTTGAGCAGCAGGCATCGCTGAAGCAGAGACGACGAAAGAACTCAATGAAGTAGAAAAAAAGACCGAAGTACAAAATTGCGAGAACATTCAGTTTATATAGACCTTCAAATATGCGAAAAACGGAATAGGAAGGCACCTCGTTATGAGAACGTTTTCTTACTTGTTCCTTTGGCGTTCGATGAAAATGGAGATTTGAGAAATTTCAACAAGAAAAGAGCAACAGTTCCGTCTGCGGGCCTTTAGAAGTCACTAACGAGCTGACGATTTCGACGCTTCGAGAGGCCACATGTTCGACTAAACGTTCTTGCGGCGCCCTCTTACGTAGAGATCTGCGCCAACACTGTAATTACGTCGAAAGCCCTACAAACCACATACAGAGCGCTTCAGCGCACTCTTTTGAAGATCATCCGACACAAGCAGCATCTCCTCTGACTGATGGCTACTTAGACCACCGGAGTTTCCCTTGGAAGCAGACGTGTTCGTAAAAGGACCAGCTAAGGAGTTAGGTGGATACTAGTTCTTCGTAGGTAACTCGCGGGCGTTACCGACGACCACCAAAGGCATCGTGGATGTCGGAAGCGAAGGGCAAGAAACTATGGCAAATTCTTTGCTGTTTTGCACACCATGTGAAGGCCGCGTAACAAGGGAAACATGATTAGTCGAAGTGGCCTTTTCAGATGGTGGCTATACCATAACAGAGCATAGATGCTAATTCCAAATCTTCCTTTTGTCATCTGCGGAACGTTACGCTTGATATACACTCGCTGCTTAGGTATGGACAAAACCAACGAGCAGCGAAGGCAGCGCTGCTTCGGCGGATCAGCTCTGCAGTCGGCTGCTTCTTGAGTGCTCGCTGAGTGCAGAAACCATCCAGAATAACTGCGCTATCGCTAAGTTTCATAATGACGAAGACGAGAAAGCATGTTTTGAGTTGGATCTGGAGTCGTAATCTACTTTTTTGAGGAGTTCTACATTTTCCATCTTTCATTATCAAATTTATAATGGAAAGGTAGCCTCAAAAGAAGAAGTAAGAATATAGGCGTGATTTTATTCAAACCTTATTAACGGCTGTCCCAGCAATGTAAGAGTGTACTTCAGGCAATGACGTGATCTGAGTCCACGAAGGCGAAATTTTTATCTGACCACACCGTCAGTTTCTTAAATTATTGCCAATCTGTAGTTGATTTGATTACTTCATAACTCATCAACTTCATGGAGTTATTCTCTTCGTTTTATTTCAATATTTTCCCATTTCCTCTAAAATCCTAACTTGATGGTCTTAGGTAGCATTCATGACTTGCTCATGCAAGAAATACGAACTCTGTTTTTAGCGCTAATTGCAGCTAGAAAACCGGTAAAAATAGGTAAATTCAAACAAAAGCAGCTGTTTGCAGCTCAAAGCAGCTAAGATACGTTTAGAAAAAGTAAACGTAACTCAGCTGCAAAATCTAGAGCAGCGCTGCTCAAAAATGAGTCACAAAGTATGGACATGACTTTTTGCGTTAGCTGCTGCAGCGTGAGGCAGCTCCGTCACTCCGCCTACTGGGGCAAAAAAATGCGCAAGTGGGACTACAATAACGTAATTTTTTCTAGCTCTTCAATGGAGCAGTGATAATAATTAGAGTATTCAGTATTTTTTATTCAATAAATACTTTTAGATAAAAGTAGATCATACTTGGTTGCATTATGTGAGGGCTAGTAAGATCTCAGCAACTCATCTTACTGCCTCATTCATAAAGGTTCCGAGGATTAGGAAAACCTATGAAAAGCGCTATATGCCCTTTAATATGGTATACATACCGTCTAAGGGCCGCATGCACTAAAATCCCCGCGGGGAGGGGATCGCAGCTTAAGAGAAAGCTTTATATTTCGAAACTCCACATACCTGGATTTCACATTGTGTATCTATCCATGAGTATTCCTACTACCCTTCACTATGAACATGTTGAAGAGGAGCGAGAAGCTGTGCGAACCGCATTTTCCAGCTTTTTTATGATCTCTGATGATCCCCGGCGCTTTTCTTTGAAGTCATTTTTCTCTTTCCGAAATTAACGAATAACCTCCAAAGTTTGCAGATTATCTAACCCGATGGTGCTAAGCATGTTGCTATAAGAGCAAATGATGTTTTGAAGTCATGAAATTTTCGATGATCCGCAGGTCGAAATTTGAGGTTTACCGAAAAATTCGACTTTTCAAAAACTCATTTGTTCTCATTAGCAACATGCTTAGCAGTGTTGTGTTAAATGTTCGGTACAACTTTGGAAGGTTTTCTTAACTTCGGAGAAAGAAAAATAACTTTCAAGAAAAGCGCCGGGGATCATCAGGGATCATGCAAAAGCTGAAAAATGCGGTTCGTACAGCTTCTCGCTCCTGTTCAACATGTTCATAGTGAAGGGTAGTAGGAATACTTACAGATAGGTACACAATGTGATATCCAGGTACCTGGAGTTTCGAAATATAAAGCTTTCTTCTAAGCTGCGATCCCCTCCCCAGCGGGGAGGTTAGTGCATGCGGCCCTAAGAAGGCCCATTCGAAAACAAGCTTCCGTTATATATCTATAAGTAAGTAAGATAGAGATGCCAAGAAAACGCGACAAAAAAATGTTTGTTACCGCCTATCAACCAAGCACTTTCAAAAGCGTAGGTGAAAAGTTCAAAAGTTGCTAAAGTTGAATTGTTGAAAACCTTGAAATTGTTTCTGTGAGTATTCAAAATCCGGAGAGAAACTTGTGTTATAGAAACATGCCTACCGAAAAGGAAGAAAAGGTTCGTCGAGCAGTTTGAGGCGTCCATCTATCTGTATTCCACTTGTTTTTATAATAAGTCACAGCTTTCTACGTTTCTTTGGACCATTATGTTCAAGGGTATCCCAGAAGGGTGCACACCTGTTCAATGTTGGCTCTCTTCTCAAAAGTCCTTTGCCAGCTTTCGGTACCAATCTGTAGAGCCGGCTTAGGAATAAAGGTACGACTAATTCACCGATTAATCCTACAAATAGATTACGGTGGAAAATTAGAAGAAATTACGCTATTTAAGTGGAACATTTTGTCTCGAAAAATCAACGCAGTGCTTTTTTCCAAATTTTTCCAAGTATAATGTATAAGCAAATCTTTAGATGCTCCTAAAAATGTGATTTCACTATTCAAAAGGCTCAGAAACTTGTAAAATGTTGGGTATTAAGAAGAGCACAAAGAGAATGCTCGTACTTTGACGAGTAAGACAAAAGATCTTTGATAGGAATGAGGTACTCAACAAACGAAAAAGAGAGAACTCGAGTTTGTATGCCGTTTATTTGAGTTGGGGTGCCAGTGAATAGCAGTGGAGACTGCTATCGCTCAAGGATAATCGGAGTAATCCAATATTGGTTTAGCCAGGCTTTCACCGACCTAACTCCCAAGCCTTGAACAGACCTGACAGTATTCACTTAGAAACATTCTTGATATAAAAATTTCTCAATACAGAAAAGCAGTCTAGACTAGGGCGAATGGCCCATGAAGAAAAAATTAGTAGCAAAGAAACGTAAAATAGCAGAGCATCGCCTTAATCTATCACGAATAAGAAAAACTGCCAAATCTAACCGGTACTACGAAGCCAGCGTCAAACGATAGACCCCAACAGCAAAACGAAGACAGGACCATTATGAATCGACAAGGACAAAACAATTAGTGATGTCACTGACAAATAATTAGGACAGCAATGATGTCAATTGTACCGATTCTGAAAAGATTTCATTTAATTTTATTTTCTTAGCTCTCTTTTGAAAGAAGTGCTCAGCACATGCCAAAAGTTCATGCGGTAAACTTTGCATCATTTTTGACGTATTGTTAAAAAAAACTCGTGATTAAGTAAAAACGGTAAGGTTTTTGCCTACCATCTGGATAAGATAAGTAGACTGAAAATGTTTTAGTCCTCCCATAACTGTGTTTGAACACCCATTATTTGGAGGGCTTCAGTCTTGCTTCCCCCTGAAAATTCTAAAAGCTAGCACAAGATCATGAACAAATCTATAATATGACAGGCATCTAAGGTTGAGTGTCTTTAATCACTGTTCATAGTTTAAAAGTAAGCGAGGGTATGCGGATCAAGAAAACAACGATAGAAAAGCAGTTTCGTAGAGGCTTTCTGAACGCTCTCCAAAATCCTCTAGGGCTTAAAGAGGGGCTCCACACCTGATTGCATAATCAAGCAAAGAAATAACGAGGGTCTTATAAAGTCTCAATTTTTTGGTTCAGTAGTTGTGATGTTTCGAAAAGTCGTATACAAGTTAGAATACGCTCGCGAGGTTATGGAAGCTATCTGTAGGTCCGGCTTCAGTTCAGAATCAAACAACATTCTCAGATCCTTGACCGATGTTTTGTTGATAAAATTCACTCATTATACTCATAATGTATTTCTTCTTCATCACCAATATGAACCTTCCAATGTTAACAGAAATATCCTAATTTTTACACCTGTCAATCATAACGTTGATTGGACGGTGCAGAGATTTTCTAACCAAAGTGCAATTTTTCGTTGTTGTATACTCCATATATTTTGGTATCGTCTGCATACGTAAGAACAGTAGCATTGGGATGAGTTTCCAATATTCTAGGTAAATCTGCTACGTAGACTGTAAATAAGAGAGGTAAAAAATCTCCTTCTTGTAGAAGCACACTAGCGAAAGAAAAACGTTCAGAGTAGCTTCCATTGATGCGAACGGTCATATATCTGCAACGCAAGTAAGATGTAAGCCAATCCAAAAGGGTGCCTTTGATGCCATAGTGCTTAAGTTTATACATAATTTGCCATGGCCTATACGATCAAACGCTTTGGATAAGTCAAAATAAATAACATCCTCTTTTTGGCCATTCAAAGGAGCTTTGACCAATCATGGGTAGGCTGTATGACTGTCGAGCCCGTTAACAAACCTATGCTGCACACGGCAAATCATCTTGAATTTTTCAAGCCATGCCAAAAGTTTGTCTCAAATTATCTTTTCCAAAATCTTGCTTTGAACAGGATCAATAGTTATAAGCCTAAAATCCGATACAGTTTGTGGTTTATTGACATTTGGAACAGCAGTAACAACGGCCTTCTTCCAGTTACTTGGTAACACCGCACAGAAGCGATATATTAAGAATGTGGGGAAGGGAATAAAAAACTCTTTTGCACACCACTGTAACCCTGCTAAGACAGTCAAATGCCACATCGTCTCGCGTTGGCTCAGTCACATACTGATTCATATGTAAGCTTCGAAAAAGATCAAAAGATCTTTTTCCTGAAGTTTTTTTTCCTTTCAATCGGCCTATTTCGCAATGACGCTATAATGTCGGAAGCTGGAATTTCCTACCATATCCTACAGTGATAGTGAGAAATCGGTGAATCGCTTCACACTGCAAATCTAAGCTGAAATCAGTTAGATAAGGAACCCAAATCTCAACGTCTTTGGAAAGAGAGATAATACCAGCAAACAAAAAGTGTGTACATACTTTTGGGACACCCTAGATATGACACATTTTTTTTTACCAAATGTCTATTTCCAGGTCTACATCTTACAAGCACTACCAAGCTGTATATTGGATTGCGCCTATAAAGCTGTGAATTACTTACGAAATGGAAAACCTCTGAACACAATCAAAGCAAGTTTACTAAAATGCACTATAATGTAATAGGGTGAACGTAAAAATTGTGGCAAGTTCACCGTCAATTATACCGTTTTTACCGCTAAGCCGTGTGCTATCGCAAAAAACATGCGCAGAAAACGGCAGAAAATCAGAAAGTCGCCACAGGCTTTTTCTCTCCTAAGTGCGGCATAGGAGACTGCGGAGGCGAGAGTGAGAAATGAGGGTCGTTCAGGTACGTTTGCAGAGCGTGTGGCTGCTTTTGAAGGGCAATGACCTCTTGCTACCCTGCTTGCAAGCATTTCAATGACTTTTCTCTTAATAATCAGCTCAAGGGCAATAAGAAACAATCTCCCGTTTGAGTCAGTGTTCGTGCTACCGTACATTATATTCTTCAAAAAAAGACATTTCATCATTAGCGAAGGCAGCTACATTGTACGGTGTCACATTACATTTGCGATGCCATCTCCTAAGTCATAGGTGCGATAGTGTGAGATTTTGCTCGACATTTCTTTCTAACGAATTTATGTTTGGTCGTTATCGTTAGGTTTTGAGTGGTACCGTAGCTGGACTTTTCAGTAACGCTTACTTTCTATCCTTTTAACCGACATATATAAAACTCAACTAGGTTTCTTAATAAGCATTTATCAGGCAATTATAAACAAAGCATAGGATATAAAGATATAGCGGCAGACAGCGCATATGGGCGGAATAGCAGCATAGGAATGGATGGGTAAGAATCGAGGTAGAGGATAGATGAGTTGTAAGATGAAGGTAACCAGGCAGGAGCTCAGATAATCTCATACCGATACAACTTTGGATAAAGAGAACACATGCAGAAGAAAAAGGGGGTAGTAGAGAAAACTAATTACGTATAAAATGAGGGAGCAATTAAACGAGTGGACGCGCCGGCCGGAGCCGACTCGCTTGTGGGCTGTCTCTCTCTCTCTCTTTCCGGGGCGGGGCTCATTTGCTTATATACTTAGCGGCCGGGCGGGGCAAGAGTGCGGGAACCAATAGCGCATTACCGTAGTCAGCGCTTTTCCTACATCTTTACCTCTGAACCGGGACCAAGGTAACCCCCTTTACCAAAAGCCGAGGAAGGGAATAAAACAACGGTGAGGTAAGGTAAGGAAAGGAGATATTTGTACAAGAAGTGTCTGCTATCGGAAAGGAGAAAGAAGATTTATAGGCATTCATTAACTTCCAGGAAAAAAAATAGTTTCTAGCTGCACAGCAACGTCAGCGAGGAAAGTTCTGGTACAATCTCCCCCTTTGGTTTTAGGATATAAATAGTTTGCCTAAAGTCTGTTCATAGAAGTACTAAGTGAAAGGTGTGCGTAGCGATTTCTGGACACTTAGAGTCTTACATAAAAAATTAAATTTTGTGGAATAGCTGGTACGAGGATATAGTGACCTTCGGAACCGTCTCGTCCTCCATTTTCAGAAAAACATAGTTTGCTTGGGGTCCGTTGGAAAAAGTGCCGGGTGAAGGGTGGGTGAGACCAGAGTCGAGCAAGAGGTGTGGCACAGCGCCGGATACGCCTCCCCCCCCATCTTCTGTCTCAGTTACTTCCACCTTCCCCCCACCAGCATTAGCCTTCCGTAGGCATGGCATAAAGCCTCCTCCCTGCATAATTAGACACATATTCGTAATTATCATGTCAGTTAAACCCCTTGGGCCAAGTTTTATCAAATTCTGAGGGTTTTTCAAGTGGAGTAGTCAGTGGACCAACCAAATAAAGTGGTCATTTTCAATCATGATTAACTATGTTCCAGAATAAACTAGCTTACTCTTTTTGTACTCAAAACAAAGCATTCCTCCTTTACTCATACCATGAACCCTGCTTCAAATAAGCATCAAACAATGGAATCAAAAGCAGGTCAAAATCTAGTTTGTCCCATTTCTCGCTCTAATAACTGCGTTTTCACCCGTCTTTACTCAAAGCAACGAAGATGAATCAAGCCCAAATTCATCCTATGAAAACTACAAGACCTGATCTATTACACTATATGTGTTTCTTCTTGGTAAGTTAATGGGTAGCACAACCCCATTAACTTACCATCAAAGCATTCAAATCTCTGTTCTTCATATGTTTGTTACTGCTAATTCTTCTCTTCCACATAGCAAAAATTTCATTCGAAATTGTTTTTACTAGAAAAAGATATAGTCGTTTTTCCTTAGCTATGCAGATGGAAAAGAATTGCGAAAATAATGGATTACGGCAACAGATCTGCGCTAGTACGTGAATTGCGAGGGAAGGCATCAAGAACAAGCATATTCGATAACCTGATTCTCATAACTTTCACAAAAGTGATTTGAGCCTGATTGGTCTTCTGTAGTCTGAGGAACTGCAAACGAAAAATGAGACAGACAAGATTTTGGCTTGTACAGATTTCAGGGCCGGTAGTAATCCCCCCGACCTGGCGGCAGGTCTCGCTGGCAGATCGCTGGCACCTTTTCCATGAGGTGGCCAGAAACTAAAACCACAAATTTAGGTCGTCCCAGGCCTATTTCCAAAATAATTCTTCACGAAGATGCCGCCTCGACTCTGTAGAAAACTCCATAAAAATCTGCGGTTCTAGAAATCCTCCTGTGGGAAAATATCTGGAAGCGCAAAAGGAGCTGCCGGCAACTTCGCGATGTAAGTTGCCGGCAACCTGCCGGCAGCTCGTCGAAATCCGCGAGATGGCAGCTGCCGGCAGATCAGAGAGCACGGAAATAGCATGCTCTTTTGAGAGAGGGAGCTGCCGGCATCTCGACGTGCCCCTACCACGTCGAGGTGGTGGCACCTTTGCCGACTGCGTCTGCGAGTCTGCGAATTGCGGCGATATCACACAATTTACGTCAGGCGAAAAAATCAAGTTCTAGTTTTCATCAAAAAACTATCATTTTTCTCATTATACGAGTTTTTCTTTTTTTAAACGACGATTTTCTTACAGAGAAAAAATCCACTAATGCCTTAGAATCATAAAGAACATCATCTTTTTTGGCAATCCCTTATAAATCTCGTTTGCACTGATTTCGCCCCTTTCTCGCTCATATCAATCAGCTGTCTTTCAAGTCAAAGTCTCTCACGCAATGTATCGATCCCTCTTACAGGCAGCCCTTTACCAGCGCGTTCCTCCTATTGCTGGTGCAAACGGCAATGGCTGACCGAATGGTCGAGTAGTTAACGTGGTGACACTTCAAGCTAACGTATGTAGGTTCGACCGCGCGCGAGGTAGCAATTTTGCGGCTGGGTGCGTCATCAAAATTTGATGTGCGAAATGATTGCACACTAAGGTTACATAAAATAATTAACACCTACAATCACTCCGCGAGCTGCCGGCGGAGTTGGCATCTTTCCGCGATGTGTGCCAATTTGCCGGCATATTTTCCACCAGGTAGAGTAGATTACTACGGGCCTAGAGATTTGTTGAAGTGGGATTCCTAATGTCAACAAAGAAGTGGTAGGAATTTGTAATGAGTGAAAAAGGAGTAGTTTACTCACCTTTGAAATAAAGCTTCGAAAATAACTTCCTCACTTGAGTGACCCAATATTTGGAAACCTCAAAACTCGCTGAAACTTGGCTTAAAGCGGTTGGACATGCTAATTACGAAAATGATGCTCTTATGCCTTTGGGATTTTTTGTTATGCTTACTGTACGTGTACCACGTTAGGCCGAAACATCATCGCTAGTATCTTGCTTAATGGTTGATTGACACTATGTCGCTAACATCACTATCACCTCGATAACGACCCCCCCCCTCTTTCTGACCCCTCTACGACCCCCAGGTGTGGTGTGCCATACCCCACGCTTGATCCTGGGTGAGACTCTTATAATGGGAGTTCTCAAGTAGACGTACTTTTACAATGGTAAAAAAAACCTCAACCTGAGAATTCCCATTATAAGAGTCTCACTCACACTTCACCCGACACTTTTTTAACGGACTCTAGGCATACTGATTTTCTGAAAGACGAGGACGAGGCGGTTTCAATGGTAGCCATCCAAGCATACACGATATTCATCAACAAATGTTATAAATTTTTTTAATGTCAAGAACTCGAAAATCTCCAGAAATCATTGGACACACCCTTCACTCAGGCCTTTTTCGGACCGATCTCAGGCATGCTGTACATCTTCTGAAAGCGGAGGACGAGGCAATTCCAACGGTAACTATTTTCTTGTGCAACTTGTTCATCTACAGAAATTAAGAATTTTTCCTTAGAACTCGTAAATCTAGAAATCACTACCCACACCTTCACCGGGCACTATTCTTAAAGACTCCAGGCAAACTATATATTCTCGGAAAGCGGAGGACAAGGCGGTTCAGATTTAGCCATCAAGATCTTCATCTACGGAGGTTATTGATTTTCTTATCTAAAAGTCGTTAATATTTGGAAATCACTACCCACGAGCTTCGCCAGGCACTTTTTGAAATGACTCCAGTCAAATCACAAAACAAATTATATTCCTGAAAGCAGAAAAAAGATGGTTTTGAAAACAATTTTCTTGCTGACGTTTCTCTTCATTTACAGAAGTTAAAAATTTTTTCTTTCAAAAATTTGTGAACGCTCAGAAATCTACCTCTTTCCCAAAACAGATGTTCTCGCATACACATCTTCTACTCTATGGTATTTTCGAAAACAGACAGGATGTTTCCAATCCTACCTCAACCTTCACAAAAAAGGCAGCAATTGATGGTAGAGAATTGAAATTGATGAAAAGTTGATTAGAGAACACCATCACTCCCCTCTCTCTCCCTTCCCCTCGGTCGACACTTTACAATTTCTCGATCAAGTGAAACACCTTTCCTGGAGGGGCCGCGACCACTGTGACCCCCTTCAACCTGAAGCCCTCCCCCCTTGATTTCGCAAATTTTTACGAAGTCCCCTTTGATCCAGACCTAATCCTCAAAAAATCTCTCAATAAAGGAAACGTCGACTTAGAAAAACGTCGCAAAGTTTGTGTCTTTTCGCCCGCAAAAACGAAGCCCACTTTGCTTTTTGTCCCAAATAACGATATCCAGCTTGCTTGTAAGCCACCTGTGCCGAGCCCTAGTTCTAAGTTTTTATGTGATTTGTTTTGGGCTTAGCTGAGTTAGAGATAACTCCGCTTTACTTCCATATTTCCAAGCTATTGAGCGCTTTCAAGCTCCTGCCTGCGGAGCGAGTTCACCATTTGAGTCACTTCCACTTTGAAAAGTGGATGATTTGATGACGCTCTCCGACTAGATGATAGTGAGTGATTAAGCGCGTCAACTGTGCAACAGCTTTTTTTAAGATAATTTTTTGGATGCTGGCTTTTGTTCACTTAAAAGTCTCTGGAATTTTCTATAAAGTGAAAATTTGATGTTAGCATAACAGCGCAGAAGCGCTTTCGTCGTTCATTAATCGTCTACATGCTTCTTCCTTTCTTTCACATTTAAGCAGTAAGGAGTATAACAGATGTTATATCTGCCTGTTCACCACGGCAAAAATATTTCCGGATAACTTCCTCATTTTTGGATGATCTTCTGGCAGGTTGAATGCATCTCCCAAGTTCTTGTTTGTGATGAATTTCGGAGCTACAATACCGCTTACAGAATGTGCAAAATTTCCGTAAATGTCGCAGAATTCCGAGAATTCCGCGAAGGTTCGCGATATTCCGAGAATTTTGCGACATTCCCGGAATTTCGCGGCATTTCGCGGCGCTCGCTAATCTGCGGGAGCAGCACAATCCAATAGTGCTTATTGGAGTCTTTTATGTTTGATGTGCGCTGCGTTGCGACCTTGCGAATATACGCGCGCAGAAAAATTTGAAAAAATTGGAAATGGAATTTCAAGGACATGCTGTATACCGAAAGATTCGCCTTAACGAGCTGAACATAATACTGTTTTCGGGTTTCGAAGATGTTCATTCTGAAGGAAGTTACGGCTAGTAGAACTTGGAACAGCTTGATTTTTCCAGAGTTTATCAGCTCTTCTATCTCTTTTAAAAGAGAGTCTTCGGCTGCTGTTTAGCGCAAAATAATCTACTGAAAGAGTACTATCGAAGGGTGCCCGCCGCAATCTCCTAGAGTTAGAGTGTTCATGGCATGGTACGTTTTGGCAAAGAAAGCTCTGAGATATACTACACAGGCCCAGGTTTTTGTGTAGAGAACCTGTGAGGTTATCCATAGTTTTTCCCACCCGTTGGCAAGAGTGAGTCACCACTTGCCTAATGGACCATCCAAAAACTTTCGCTTTATTGTTTATAAATTCTTCCTGAGCCACGCAGCTAACGCGACTTTATATTTTCTCGTGGTGAAAAAGTTGTGACAATCATTTGTCGTAAAGCTGGAAGCAGGAAATCTGTTTATTGGTTCGTTCCGAAAGAACTTTTGCATTTTCAAACGGACGTAACATCCCGCGAAACAAAGTCATAATAAGATCTCTAAGCGCATTCGATGCAGATCACCAAGACTGGTTCGAAAGAGAAGAAAAGGCATCGGTTGACATTCGAGTTGTTCGCCGATTGATGTTTTCTGAGGTTTGATTTGACCAAGCATAAAATGCGATGGCATCCAATATAATTCTATCAAATGTAATGGCGGGTTATGGCAAGGAGAAAATAATCTATTTGTATCCCGTAGGGTTTGCCCTATTCGTGGGTTACTTGGACTTTTTGTCTAACTGCAGTGCGCTCATAACAATTCAAAAGAGGATAAAAGTTGTATAGAATGCAATCAAGATTTTTCGAAATCTTTAATTTGCAGCGAATACTTGTGGAAGAACGTAACACTATCTTCGAGATTCGATTTTGTTCTTCTTGGTCCACCTGTGAAAAAGCCCAGAAGTAGAACATTGAAGTCGAAAATGTCTGTCAACTTCCTTGGACGTGTTGTGCCATAATCCTCATCTTGTTGAGCCAGAGCTCGGCGCGAGGGGTATGTGTCAAGCTGAAAGTCGTATTAAGTGGGAAAAGCACAAGGATATTGTGAACACAAGTTTATACGCAAGCACATCGAAAGCGCATTACCCTTGTGCACGAACGCGGCTTTATTAGTCGCAGAGCGCGTGGATCGCAGGACTTACAATGGGAAGATACGTGCGCGCGCAGTTCGCGCCCGCTCAACTAATAGTGCTCCTGCGCCATCGTTCTGCAGGTAGCAGCCTTTATCTACGCATTCTCCTGATAAGTTGTTACACTATCGGCATGCAAAAAGACGATCTTGTTTATCTTTTAAATTCCGAGCTTTTTCTCACAAAGATCGTAAGCATCCGCCTCGTTTTCAGCCACGCACGATGAGATGAATATAAAGTATGCCTACCGAAAGTAAATATAAATATAAATATGCCCACCATACAATACTTGCGTAGTGGTCAGTGGAAACAATTTCATACTTTAGAGTATGGAATTATACGAAAAACTTATGTGAATGAAGAGCTTGCCCAACATTTCGTCGAACTAAGGTGGCAATTGCCACTCTAATGCCCCAGAGTGGCAAAACTTTCAGTTCACATAACTTTTTGGGGTTTTCATCTTACATATAAAGCTGAATGTGTGTCTGTCGTCTGTGTGTACGTATGTGCGGGATAGAAATTTTTACCTCTGAACCGATTTGGACCAAACTCAGCACACATATACTTCGAGCGCGGAGCGTGTCGCAGGCTACTTTTCGCCATCGATCGATATCGACTTTATCGATTTTTATCGATTTGTATCTAAGAGGCTAGGAGTTGGTGCAGGGATGGGGGGGGGGTAAGTGAACATGCCTGTTACGAATACAACATCAGTTTCTGGAATCAATTACTTTTATCGAATTTATCGAATTTTTGCAAAGTTCAAGCTATAGGGCTGGGAGTTGGCACGGGGGGGGGGAGGTAAGTGAGCTTGCTGATTAGGATTACAATATTCGTTTTTGGATTTATGGATTCTTCATCGATTTTCTCGATTTTTGCAAAGTTTGAGCTTCGGGGCTGGGAGTAAGGGGGGGGGGGGGTAAGTGAGCACGCTGATTGCTAACACAGCGGGAATCGCGAATTAACATGTAAAAGTGGGCACAGAAAAAGGTTGTACAGGGATAGGGGTCCTTTCTTCCACGGTTGTAACAGCTGATTTTTGTACCATTTTGAGTTTAGCTTGGCAATTTATATCCAAGACTGCTAATTGAACAAAGTTACGAGCAATTTTCCGCTTCCAGTTTGCATGTCATGTACTGTGAAAATGATCTAAATTGGTAATAAATGCGAATTTGATTCAAAGTTACACTCCCTAATTTCTGAGATATATTTATTGTACATTAAAACTGATGGGAATAGTTTTGGAGCTACCCTGCCTCCTTAATCCTGCAGAAAGTAACCAAAGTCAGTGTCATTTGAGGCCAAACAAATGCCTGTAACTTTGTTCAATAAACCGATAAGCAGATAAGGAAGTTTGCTTTGAAATCAGCACTCAAAGACCTTTCGAATAATTCACAATAGGGAAACTCCACTGCGAGTCATGTCTTCCTGTTAAGTAATAATTCTGCCAGTTTACTATATCTTTTTCGAAAAATCTTCTTCACTTTTCTTAGAAATAGACAAGATGTATGCTGAAATGAATGAAATAAATCTGGTGAAGAAAATGCACAGAAAACTTTGTCGGGATCCTATTATCTGTTACGCTCACAAACAATGATCGATCAAGTTTTATTGTGAACATTTTAGTATTAGGTTGGTGCAAAAGTAATGCGCGTTTTTCTAGCCCTTATTTCAAGACAGCTTTTCTCCATCGAATTTTTTGCTATGAAACTTACACAGCATACTTTAAAGAAGCTTCTTTCATGCTCTATTCAATGGTGTTTGAAAGAAGCTTCTAGCCTCAATCGTTAAAAATTTATAGAGCTTCATACAACCGCACTCGAAATCAGAATTTCATTGAGTTGCAGCCTGCTTGTGTTAGCGTTACGCTTAGCGTTTGAGTTGCAGCCTGCTTGTTGTTGGTAAGAACAAAAAACCTCAAAATGTAATAAAATCAAGCTAACCCATTTTTCACCCTTATAGATAGTGAAAAAATGAAGTCGATTCTAGAGATGTTCGCCGAAAACAAGAATTCTAAAAAATGACGCGATTTTTGTATAGTGACAGCTGAGTTAAACTCATATAAATCTTGAATGTGAAGGTGTATGGTGTTGATACTTTATAGGTTTTGTAGAGTAAGGTTTGCCTCATCAGAATATATCTTAACCGTACCCGATCCATTGAAACAGCGTTGAGATCCGGGTCTTGAAAAAGCAGGTAAAAAGCGCTTTTTGAGATTTAACAGCTCATAACTTCATAAGGACTACATGAATCATGCTACGACTTCATAGTTAGATTCTCCTCATCAAGAGCTTTCAGATTATATACAACATTTGGATTAAGGCCTCCTACTACTTATGCCTTTGGGGGAAACTTTTCATCACAAATTCTCCCCTGGCGCCTCCACCCAGTGCATTGAAGTGGGCTGGGGGATTTGTGATGAAAAGTATACCCCACGGGCTAAGTCGCAGGAGGAAGCAATTAACATCAGGCATTAAGCATTTAGTACTTTAGTATTATAACCAAGTAGATAACTTACCGCTTTTTATGCAATGCAGCTCAGTCCGATGAATGTGATGAGCGGAAATCTCTGAAAACTATGTACAAGCTTACTTATTTGCTCAGCTAATCGACGGAGAGATCAAGAAGAAAGTAAGGACACACTGGAGGGATGATGTAGAAGGTTGGGGGGGGGGGGGCAGATACATGACTCGAGGCCATATGTAACATTGCGCCAGTAGTACTGACGGAAGCTGACTCTTGTATTGCTTTGTGTCGCATCGCGACAAATCGTGACTCCTGGCCCGTACTCAGTACAAAGAGCCACAAGTTCGGGGAACTTGCCGCCTCTACGGGAAGGACTGACCAAGAGCGACGTGAGCTAAAGTATCGCGCATCCCCCAAAATTGTTCCCGTAGGTACTATCAAAGTGGCTGCCTTTAGGTCTAGCATGTCAAGTTCGAGAAAGCGCCGTAAAGGCAGTAGATCGGCAGAATGAGACCGTGGCAAAACGAGGTCACAGGGTAAGAGCCCCCATAAGGGAACCTATGGGCCAAAGTTCGATCTTTCGCTGCCACTTCTAACCCGCGAAATTTTAAAGCGAAAGCAGCGCTCATCTCCTGTCTTCTCCGAACCCGCCCACCCCATGGACGAGTGACTTCCACGTCAGAGCGCCAGCCGCAATGCTATAAGCATGAGGTCCCGCAACGACTCTGCGTCTTCGCCATGACGGGCTTCGCGTTCATTCGTCCATGGGATGGGCGGGTTCGGAGAGGACAGGAGATGAGCGCTACTTTCGCTTTGAAATTTTGGGGGTTAGAAGTGGCAGAGAAAGACCGAACTTTGGCCCATAGGTTCCATTATGGGGCTCCCACCCTGTGACCTTGTCTTGCCACGGGTCTCATTTTGCCGACCCACTGCCTTTAAAGGCAGTGTTCGGCTTTGGCTTTGTTCTCGAAAACTCGATTTTGAGATTTTGTGCCTACCCGGACCTATT
Organism: Cylicocyclus nassatus; assembly: GCA_958299035.1. Classification (NCBI taxonomy): domain Eukaryota; kingdom Metazoa; phylum Nematoda; class Chromadorea; order Rhabditida; family Strongylidae; genus Cylicocyclus; species Cylicocyclus nassatus. Next base: position 26,264,557 of record CATQJL010000316.1, read on the forward strand.
CGGTATGCTGAATCCGAAAATCACATTGAAAAGCACGAGAATGGCAAAAAGGGGCTCTAGCGCAGAAGGAAAACAGCAAGTGGTCCCCATTGTAAATTCACGTTTCCAGCTTCCGGAGCGGTCTCCTCGATTCCTCTAGCCGTCCTAACATAGCTGCCGGCCATTTGCGAATGATTGACTTGAAACCCGAAGCGAGAATATCGCTCCGGAAGGTGGGAGCGTGAATTCACAGTGGGGAGGACCCCGCCCACCAGCTGATTTCCCTTCTGCATCAAGGCTCTTTTCGACGTTTTCGCGCTCTCCAGTGTGGATTTTCGGATTCAGCGTAGCGAATAGGCCCGGGTAAGCACAAAGTCTCAAAATCGAGTTTTTGCCCGGACACTGCCTTTAAATTTGCTGGAGTAAATGTGTTAAAACGATTGAAACGCAGCCATGTTGATGCTTATCGAAACAATTCTGGGGGATGCATCAGAGATAGCTGTGAGCTCGAATACTCTCCCACTCACATCATGTAAGAAATCATAACAATCAAACGTTGCAAAGTCGAATATATTGTAAAAGTGTTCATTTGTCACTCTCTAGTCGGGCACCGTGTTGAAAGTAGGAGGAGGTGCTAGCAGGACTCAGCATGATATGGCTTTTCAATTTTTCAGAACGATGTCCCAGTAAACTTGGGCACAAAATTTACCTATGATGCGATCGTGAATGAGTCAAACACGAATAACAAAAAGTTATGGGACAAAACATGAAACTAACATTGAAAAAACAAAAATGTCCTATTCTCCGAATTGGGGGCATGCTCTCTGGCGCGCACATTGCTTAAAGCAGGTTTATCGCCGCATGCAAAGTATTTGGAGGGCTGTAAGTAAGTGGGGAGGAGAGTTGGAAAGATTTTAAAAAACTCATTCGCAGAGACTTTGATGTAGGACAAGGCTAAAAAAAACATGTGAGAAAATTATATGAAGAAAGGGAAATTTACGACTTTCTTTTTCGCAGACACCTCAGGTGCTGTCCAGGTGGCTGGAAATCCGGCTAAACACAAAGAGTTTACCCCGCTTTCAGTTTACATAACTTGTTCACAATTTTTCATGCTTGGTTTTAACTCCTTATCGCCCATCTACACACCAATTTTCGTATCATACCGTTTTCACTTCGCTGTAAATAAGCCTTTTATTTATCTCGGGGGATTTTGAATTCCCGAGCTTGTGCGGCGAGCACATTGTAACGGGAAATTGCTGGTTTTGCAGAGATTTGAATCGGTATTACAGTGCTGCGACGTTTTCAGAAGATGAAGAGGTGGTATAAAAGAGGGGGAGAGCTTGGGGGGGGGGGTAAAGTGGGAGTAGGAGTTAGAAATTGGGAGTGTATGTGTAAGACTCATATAACAGCTCTGGGATAAGTTTTGCTTTTGAGGACGGGAGGAGGAGGCTGGAAGAAATGCTGACAAGGGAATGGCCAGAAGTCGAAGTGGATAATCCAAACAGCAGTACACCTTCAGATGCAGCATGAAGCGGTGACACAGAATCTTCTTGCTTATCTGCTTTTCGCTTTCGTGGAGAACCTATATGCTATCAAAAACCACTATTTTGCTAAAAGATTATGCAAATTGCAAATTGCAAGTTTGGCCGTATAGAGTCACGTTCGGCTCAATGCTGAGCCAGAACATGCAGCTAGGTTACTTCGTATGACCCTTACCCAAAGGTGAGCTAAAAGTTTAGTCATGTGCTCAGTTTCGCAGTTTTTATGTAGATTTTTTTCGCAATAAAAACGCTTGTGGCTCCTTCACAAATCGAGAAGCAGATAAGGGAAACAGAATCGAAGTCAGCGTTTTATGCTACATTGAATGATATGCAGCTTGTTGGCTTGGCCGCTTCGGCATCTACCACTCCCTTGTGAGTTACTATGTTGGAACTGGCCAATTCGCCGAAGTTGTTTTTAATCGTTTAGTTTTCTATAAAATTCAGTTTAATGTTGCTTTGCATATCAAAAGGTTTTTTGATTTTTTTTACAATCCTCGCACCCCGATTCTCTACGAGGGAATTGGCGATTTTTTCGTATACAAAACTAAGCTTATACATACTTTTTTCGGGGCTTCACCACGGACCCACTAAGGTACCCGCTTTGCTTTTCACTTCAAAGCGATCTCTAGCTTGCTCCGTGAGCCACCTATGCCAAGCTCTGGGTGCTAAACGCGACCCTGCCGTTATCTAGGCGCTTAGAATTATGGCCATACACAAGTGCAATTTTGTACGTCGAAGATAAGTAAAAGTTGTGACACTGAGGATCACTGATAATTTTCTGCGTATTTTGCCCCTCTAATCAATATAAAAATATTTTCATCAAAGCAGCTGATCAGAATAGGAGGCGACATTTTGGTACTATGTAAGTCATCTTGGCGTCCTGCCCACTCGCAACAGTGAGAGCGAGACGCACTAGCGTTGTGCTTGATAAGGCAGCTTTTGAAACAAAAGCTATCACTTGACACCAGTGGCGTGCCCAGGATTTCCGCTCGGAGGGGGGGTCCGAAAAATTTTTTGGTATACTTCTTAAAATTTTCGCGGACCCATAACCCCGAAATTCCAGAAAAAGGAGCGTGGCGTCAACCACGCCCCCGAAAAAAATTTTTTTATAAAGCTAAAGTGAGTTTTTATAAAATTCAAAATATTTTGATTAATCACAAGTATAAACAAGTCACTTGCACATTTTTAGCTCATATAGGTAACTTTCAAAAATTTCGCGACCCATTCTCGGGGGGGGGGGGGCCTCCCCCGCCCATCTCGGTACGCCACTGCCTGACACATATTCTGTGTGGAAGTAAAGAAAGAAATCCTGTTGGAAGCAGCTGTTTATGATTGGCGCATTCGATAAACTACAGCGATTTCGCAAAGTTTTACGTTCAGGAACTGCAAAGAATTGTTTAAAGTAATCTTTCAAAATCTGAACTTTCAGGATGGCCTCATAGAGAAGGATGATTATTTCTTTTTTGCTCGTCATCGAATATGGGAAATCGGAAAAAGGTTTGACAGTGTTTAACATAATGTTTATCTTCTTACAAGTGATTCATTGATAATTTCATTATGCACACATTTCATTATCTCTATTATACCGTGAATAATAATGTTGTGGGAAGTGGTTGTTTCAGATGCAAAAACTGTGAGATAGTGGACTACATGCCAGTACTCGTTGATAAGAAAGGTCACTACCTTGGTTACAACTCTGAAACAAATCTCATGTATCTTGACAGATCTAACCATTTCAATATATTTGGAAAACAACGCATTCAGACTGTATTTGAAGAGTTAGCAAAAAAGTTTACGATGTTCACAGATGGATAAATATGTGTATGTATCGTCACATGTTAGTAAGGGTTAGTCTCAGACGAAGGCGGATGCCTATATGAAGCGAGCTTACCGACTTCGGGTTTGCATCCCATGCGCTCCAGTGATAATAAGTGGGCGACCTTTGCTTTCGCGTCTGCTTCGCAGCAATAAATATTTGCCTTCATGGGACTTAGCACGTAGGTGGTCCTATCAAAGTCAAGAAGGAGGGTCCAAACAAGATGGTACAGCACCCAGAGTTATAATCGAGGAAAACGGAGAAGTATCTCATGACTACAGTAAGCTCATTATTTTACAGAAGAGGAAAGGAACGGTTATATAGTGTAAATTCAAAAATTTTTGCATAGGGCAGTCGAAACACAGAAACTTCGAAAGCTTCTAGAGAATCAACAAGCACAGATATGAGAAGAACTGTAAGTCATATAAGCTCCGCTTGTCAAAGTCTTACAGTTTAGACACTTTATGAAAGTATATATTCATTTCGATAATCACCGGATAGCTAAGCACGCACAGTGAGATGTGCGTTCCTAAATTTTTGCACTCTGCCCCTAGAAGGCCTCAAAACAGTCTACAAGTTTGGGAAGACGGATTGTTGCTCCGCTTTTTGTTCTTCTTGCAATTAGGTCATTGCTTTTAACAAAGCTAAAATTCAACGAGCGGTCTAGCATATCTCGTAGCCTCTTTTCTGGGATACAAGAAACAGACTGCGACAAGTTAACCTTTGTTTTTTCGATGTTTGATTTCCCGCAACTTATGCTTAGTAGCTTATTTACGTAAAATTCATCTCATTTAAGTGTAAATCTCAACAATTCCTCAATTTTTGAACAAAAGAGCGCCTCTTGTATGGAGACTTGTGACGTGCTACATCTTGGCCATCATTTCACTTGAATACGAACATTGAGGGACCTGTGATTTGTTTTTACTTACAAGGGAACGATACCATATCGCTCTGGTAAATTGAAAGGAGGCGTTTATTATCGCCTCTTGACGCTGATTTCAAATCTGCTTTTCTGTTTTGCGGAACGATTCCCTGAAAGAAGTTATGTAACGCTTGAACGTCCAAATCTGTAAAGCCTAAAGTGGCATAAAACCAGTAGACAGAAATATCCGTAAGTGACTGATGAGTTTTTTTATAGAATATTTTAACTACAAAAGACCAGACCACTAAAAATCCGCACAAGCATTTTATGCAACTTTTCGCTAATTGCCACCTGGACATTAACAAATCTAGAATCTCACGCGCTCACAACTCCTTGCGCTCATAACTCCTTTTAGAAGTTATGAACGCGTTTCTTTTAGAAAGTTATTCCGCAGAAAACGTGAGCATTGTCAATATTCTCAAAGGCTCGTTTGGTAATTTTAGTCATTTGTCTAGTCACCCCATAATCTAGCCACCTCGGGTAAAATACTATATGTCATTGAATAGGAGCGGTCTCTGGTCACCTGCAACAAATACGCACACCATTCAGCAACATGTAGTTCTCTACCACCTTATTGTCGCATTCCAAAAAGTGAAACGTAATGATTTCGTTGAGCGTTAAGTTCACGAAATATAGCCGACCAGGTGAGTTCTTGGAAGAAAACATTTCAAAGTGCAAAAGGAATATCTCTGCGTTATTGACTAAGATGTCAGCGCCTTTGTGTGCAGTCACGGTGAGGTGACTAGAGAGATGGCGCCTACTGTGCGATTTGGTGTGCTTTCCTTATTAGCAACGGAGGTCCCAGAATTTCCGTCCGGGAGGGGGCGCGGCAAATTTTTTCAAATGAAGGTTCAAACGAAAAAATATAAGGGGTGCTTCTCAAAATTTTTTACGGGTTCCTAACCCTTAAAATCTGGAAAAAGGGAGCGTCCAGCCCCCCCCCCCCCCATTTTCTTATAAGGCTAGTTCGAATTTTTAAAAATTTAAAAAATTCTTTTGATTGTTTACAAAATAAACAAGTCACTTGCAAAATCTTATAAGCCACGTAAGTAAATTTCAAAAATTTCGCGACTCATTCTCGGGAAAGGCCCCCCCTCGGTCCACCCTGCTTATTAGGTTTACAAGGTTCGTAAAACAATAGTTAAGCCGAAAATTTATCGTTTTATAAAATGTTCGGTCAAAATAGCAGGTGCCTGCTATGGCCTAATTTAGGAGAAGATTGCTACTGCACCAACGACCTGCAGTCTTCGCATGGTTTGACTTGACTACATATTATGGTCATTGTGATAGAGCAGCTGAGCTCGCACTTTCTAAAAGGCCCGGAGTTTTCTGTGACCTCCTAAGCAAAACGAATCAAAACAGAGTGATAGATAAAAACAGAAAAGAGTTGCACAACTCGCTTCCGTGTGATGTGTTACAGAAGACATTGAGATGATTTACGACTTCTCTGTCTTCTCCGGCTAATCTGTTAGGTTGTGTGATAAGTTCGTTTGCATTTTTTGTTTCAGATTCCTCTCAATATTTTCCAAAGCATCTTTCAAAAACTTTGTATGCCTTCAAAAGCTCTAAGTTTTCTCTATCAAATTTTGTTATTATTTCCTCAATTTTTGAGAAGCTGAATGAGAAATACAAATCGAAAAGTTTGAAAGAACAAAAATTCCATTTTCGACAACTATATTACGCTGCCTTTTGAACGGGTTTGAACGCTTCGAAAACAGCAAATTTTGCGACGAGTATGTGTGCTTCCCACAACGTACTCCTAAGTGAGTGCTGATAAAAGTGCTCAAGATCTATTTTACAAACTTTAAGACAAGTTTGTTTTTTGGTCTTCGGCGTCAAAGTTAAGCATACGAAGGCACCTTTTGAGAGGATGGTCGGATGGTTCCAAATCATAAAATCATCTAATAATAGGTTACTTACTCCAAAGTTTGAATTTAGAGAATCCACAACTCAAGTACGCGAAACAGCGCCTTTGCGACAAAGCCTTACCTCTACCGCCTTTTGCAAAACTGGTATCGAACGGTCGGTAAAAGGAATTGAGAAAGCATAAACAGTCAGCGCATGAATGATTAGTCGGCTATTTTCAATTTTCTCAGGCTCTCTGAATATTTGTGATTAACGAGAAATTAAGAGAGAAAAAGATGTCGAAAATGGGATTTTCGCCTTCTCGAGATTTTTCGGAATGCAGTCGAATTTTTCGACTAACTTCTCGGGAACTGAAAAAGTGATGAAAGTCGTTTGTAAAGATAGGGCTTCCAACGCATACAAACACCCCGCTAAACGTTCTGCAAAATAAGAAAAAACTGTAACAAAAAATGTGAACGAGCTTATCACACAACACAATAGTACACTTCAAACTCGGTATTGTCTTGCCGTGCTGCCGACCGGATCAGCCATACGAAAAAAACTATCTGCACTTCACTAGTCCTCTAGTTGCATCTTTCTGTACAGCCCGTATTAAATGCTATGCTATTTTGCATGTCTCATGCCCCTTTGTCCTTTTTTGATTGTTTATGAGGTAACTTCTCATTGATGAAAGGATGGGCGTTACGGAACACGAAAAACTTCCAAGTTACAAAGTTTTGATGAGTTCACTTATTCGAGCATACGTGCCTGAATCTCGTCAGTGTTAGGACGCGTAGACTGCAGAAGTCTTTCCACATATCAAAACTGTAGGAATTGTCAAAATGCAAATTAGCTGACTACAACTTTATGCTTTAGAACGGCAGTTAGTGGTTTCATGAATGTCGCAAAATTTTCGCGACGCCTGCATTGAAACCGCAAGTGATTTGTCTCACGAGTAAAGAATACCGAGTCGCAACGGCTTTAGCAAAGAGATGTACAACATTGTGCCTTTTCCCTTCTGGATACCGTGTCTGCGTTCCAATTTCTTGAAACGATTCTGTAAGCGCAGTAAAAACTCCGATCCTATGCTGTCCTATCTACAGACGAGTACGAATAATTAAGCATCATGATTGCGACGTGAATGTGTTTCGATAAGCAATCATGCATACTCTACTCATAATCATCTAACCTAATTCAAAAGGTGATGATTCTAACGAGAGGCAATTCAGCATTGGATCTAGTTTTATCTAGTAGCGACATTGTGAAAAACTTGCACATTCGTGCACCCTTCGGCTCATCCGATCACATGATCGTAACGTTTCAGACAAGTTTTTTATTCTCAAAAATACTTTTTTGCCTTTTCCTAATTTCTTTGAAGCTGATTATAACAAGATCAATAGTGACCTTCTATGCTTAAACTGGACGAGCATTTTTAAAAACTTGCAGTCAGTCGACGAACTACATTACCGATCTTGCAAGGAATTATACAGAGTTTTTGCCAAATATGTTCCATTTACGTTTGTGAAAGCTTCATACCACGCTTATCCTCCACATATTCTCAATCTATTTGAACAAAAATCCCGACTATTTTTTACTCTACAAGAACCTCTGAAACACCCTCTCTATAAAAAAGTTTGCTGTGATTTGAACTACCATCTTAAGAAATTTCCTTGTAACTTCGAAACCCGTCTTGGAAGAAGGCGCAAGCTTTGGGTCTATTCTTTGCCACTGTCTATGAAAACAGTGCCCAAAATGTTTTAGATTTTTTATCTGCTGTTCCATCCGTCGTTCGTATAACCGAATCTTTCATGAGTTACATATTGACGCTGAGATTGTTTATATAGTTATGAAAAAGCTCAAATCCATGATTTCAGCTACATATGATGGCATTCCACAAATTGTATATAGAAACTGTGCTGATTCTCTTTGTGTCCCTCTTTCATATATCTACAATGTATCTCTAACTCTGGGCTTAGTACCCCAAATCTGGAAAGAAGCCCTTGTAACACCTATTCCTAAGAAAGAAGGCAGTGAATCAGTGGCACATTATCGACCCATTAGCATAATGCCCTTGGCGGGTAAGATTCTGAAGAGGATACTACAACGCAAACTTTACGAATGGTTTGAAGAAAATCATGTACTGCCAAACCTAGGTGCGATAGGGGGAGTCGGGCCCTCTCCAGGTGAAGGGGGTCTCTGCTACTCCCTTCCTTGTAAGGTGAAGGGGGTAAGTGAGCCCTGAAAGCAAAATGCCTCAACAGGTTACACACCATTCGAAAGCTGAGTCATATGGAATCGACATAGACCGTCGGCTTTTTTCTAGGTCTTTTGTGCCGCGAGAAATGAGGGATTTTATGTACTTCATATATCAACTAATTTTTTGCCCTCACTTTCTGCTAAATGAATGCTACGAGAAAGTCGACGGTCTACGTTTGTTAATAAAGACTTGCTCTGTAATGCAGATAGATAACCAGCAGTGATTAGGTCTTGGTTTGGCAGAAATCTGCTGTTGAACATGATTTCAGATAAAATGCAGTGTATCTCTCGGTAAAGGGCGACTAGAAAGAATTCGACGGTCTACGTCGAGTCCCCTTTTCCTGAGCTCTCGAATGGTATATAGAATGCTGAGCGAAAAAACTTGCCAGTTTTTGAAAATGGTGTGGAGGTATTTACTATTAGCTTGCTCCACTCAGCTCCCTCAATGTATTGGCTTTTATCGGTCACCGGTGCAAGTGCTTTTTCGAGCCGGAAAGCAAAAAAGCCCTAACCTGCTTTATATTATTCGAAAGCTGAGATCATGGAGAATCGAAGTGGACCGTCTCTTTTTTCATAGCTTCTCTGTAGAGCGAGATACGAGCAATTTTATACGCTTACTCACCAGCTAATTTTGTGTAATTAATTTGTAATTTATTTTTGAAAGAAAGAACAAAGATTTAAAAAAAGAGGCGGTCTACGTTTACTGACAAGGTCTTGATCTGTGATGCTGTTAGAAAATCAGGCACCTTTATCCATTCTTCACGCAGAAATTTCTCGACAAAAACACACATGTTTTTGGCTAAAATCCCATGTAACTCTAAGTAGAGGCGAGCTAGAGAAAAAGAGACGGTCTACGTCGAATCCTTTTTTTTGTGGGCTTTTTAATGGTATAGAGGTTGTCGGGTGAAAAAACTTGTGGTTTCTCAAAAATGTGGTGGAGATATTCAATAGTAACTTGCTCCACCCCGCTCCGGCTTTCTATGGGTTGCCGGAGCAAGACTTTTCTGTATTGGGAAAGTTTTGTGCACCAACATCCTATATACCATTCGATAGCTAAGAACACGAGGAATCGACGTAGACCTCTCTCTTTTCGTAGCTTCTCTGCGAGGCGAGATACGAGCAGTTTTATTTAGCTACAACATCAGCCAATTTTGAATAAGCATATTTTCAGACCAAGAAGGTCTTTTTCGAACTTTTATATATGAATCGAAAGTAAGAAAAACGAGTAATCTAACCTAGTAATCTAATCTAATCTGCTTTTTTGTTTATTATTACTCTCTCTAGTGAAAAGAGATATGGTATGATTTCTTGTCAGTAAACATGCATCCATCGCTAGTCGGTTCAGATTTTTCTACTCTTGCTCAACTCTTTTTTGCACAGTATGCATTCATTGATACAATGTTAATTATCAAAAAATCAGCATCCTTTTACTTTCTGATCATTTTGTCGTTTCGTTATCAACGCCCTTTGAGCGCTCAGAAGGTCTTAAAAATGCGTTTTTTAACGAAACGTTGTTGATGCGATACTCTCTTGCAGTCTTGATGCCTGAGGAGAAGAGCAGCTGGTGTTTCCTTTCCAAACAAAAAGTTCCGTTGTAATAACTGTTTGCCTTGATTAGTCTCAACCTCAGGTGAAAGGGGTCAGCCGGACGCCGGCCCTAAAGTGAAGGGGGTCAGAGAAATTGCTCCACCTATCGCATCTATGCTGCCAAACGAATAGCATGGTCTTTCTGGATGTTCAATTACGAGCTTACTTTCTGACTCTGTCTTTGACTGGGCAACTGCACTCAATCATGGCATCAATTGATGTTATCTATTTTGACCTTTCTAAAGCATTTGATAAAGTGAATCATGAAAAACTTAAAGCAAAACTTGAAAACTATATCTCGAGGACCTTTCTTTCTTGGTTATCATCATACCTTGAAGATAGAGTAATCACTGTTCGTGTTGGATTTAACTATTCCGATCGATACCATTGCAAAGCGGCGTACCGCGTGGTGGTAATCTTTCGCCTCTCTTATTTTTGATCTATGTTGCCAAGTTACCCGCTTATTTGAAGACTCATCCAGATCTCAAAATTCAAATGTTTGCAGACGATACTAAGATTTTTTATTTGTGAACAAACTCAACAAGCCGTGGCTTATGAAGTACTTTTGTCTTCAATTCACAAAATGGCTTTGTGGTCTAAAGACTGGAACCTTCCGGTAAATCCGGCAAAGACTCAGTAATGCACCTCGGTGACTCTCCTTGTTGCACGTACTACCCTATTTTCAGGTGTATAAGCCGCACCCTTTTCGCTCTATAGGCGAACACGCCAAAAGACTGACTGTCATCATGGAGCGCGTTAAGTGCGAGCAGTATGCGATAAGGCGATCGCTTCGCGAGACATATGCGCGGCGGCACGCCTGTGTCTGCTCGCGTTTAGAGCAAAAAGGGTGCGGCTTATACACCTGAAAATAGGGTACTACAATGGTACTGAACTCAAAACGTCTAACCTTGTAAGAGATCTTGGTGTAATGGTTGAGAAATCGCTTACATTTTCCTCGCACATTGATTTAGTCTTTAAAAAATCGTATTCCGTTCTTTTCACTATCTTGGAAGCATCCATAGTAAAGATCCTGATGTTTTTCTAATCTATTTATATATAAAACTCAAAAATTGTCAGTTTGGAGGGTATGTGTGTTATAGAAACGCGCGGCACTCAACCGATTCAGCTGAAACTTTGCACACGTATGTTTTCGACCCTTGCGTAGAGATAGGCTACTTTTTGCGGCGATTCGTTGCGTCCTTCTATCGATTTATTGATTTGTTTACATTTTCCTAAGGAATTGAAGGGTTATCATGTTCAATCAAGCATTTTCCATACTCATGTAAAGGAGCGGTGAAGCTCATTTTCACCTCAGGATCACGAGGATGCGGTTTCCAAGCGGATATCCCAAGGTAAGTCATCCATACCATATAGGGCGGGGAGGGGGGGGATGGCTCGCAGTGCAGTGAACCATGGCCCGGGCTGGACCGGGAAAGCTAACTAGTGTTATATAAAAGTTATGTTTTACCACTCTTTGAATACACCTCTCCTAAATGGAGTCCCTACATGAAAAAGAGTATCGATAAACTTGAAAAAATCCAAAAAACTTTTACGAGGATACTATTCTATAGATGCTACCCAGATCCTGACTATCCAAAATCACTCCCTTCTTATCGATGTCGTTTAGAAAAATTAAGGCTTCAGAGTTTGAAACACAGGCGTGTCGTTAGCAATTCAGTCCTTGGTTTTCAAATTCTACGTTTGGAAACTAAGTTGAAGACAAGTAAATACTGATGTTTTAGAACTTGTAGTCGTCGCACAAGTAGGTTTGAATTGCGTTATCGTAAACTAGGAAACAGAAGACATTCCATAATGTTTAACTCTTTTGTTTTTCGCATATCTAGATGGTTTTCCTTGTTACCATTAGAACTGATGAACAGCAAAAATTCCAGGTTTTTCCGTGAAAAACTCAACAACATTGATTTGCCTCGCATTTTAAAAATTCATGATTTTTAGGATGAACAGGTTTGCTACTTACAACATCTGGTGCTTTCCTTCAAATCGTTCGCTTTGTTTAATTCTATACGACACTTAATCCAGAAAGTCCGAAGAACTCATCGTAATTTGTTTCACTGCTGAAAGACTGAGACAATATAGAAAACAGGTCACTTGTATTCAGTCAATTTCCAAACAGTGTGATTCTACCTAACTTTTTTTGCTAACATTAATTATAGCAGAAACTTGACCACTATTGAGTCGTTCGTATTGTTGATGTAATAACTGGGGTGAGCTCAGTGATAACCAAGGTACGCATGGTTAAGCCCATTCGACTTGTCTCCCCCCCCCCACTTTAAATTCTAGTTGAGAATCATAAGGAATAATGCATACAAATTAAACGTTTTGAATGCAATGCCTTATAAAACAAGGTACTCAGGGTGAGCACAGTGAAATTTTATCAAGGCACGCATGGTTTGACCCATTCGCCTCGCCTCACCCTTTCTTATCAAAATCTGATTAACAAAAAGTTAGATAAAGCGAAAGTGATTATGCTTGATTTATACAAGCTACCCAGGATTGAAAAAGTTAACATTAGTCAAAGTAGTCAATTTTACATGCTATAATTCCGATGTCATGTTTGGTGTGGTAGGTCAGACTGACTTTCAAAACAGAATGTGGCTGTTATCTGAGAACATTCTTTTTTCCTTCAATAATATTAATTCCAGCTTTCCGTCTCGTGTTTGCTCCTTCTTTTTTACTCTTTAAACAAGTATTGATTGTGTTCTATAATTTGAAAAGGCGCACTTCCTGTGCAATAAATACAGGGTGTCCCAAAAAAATGTGCCTACTGTTTGATTGTAAATAACTCTCTTGTAATGAAGTGTTTCGAGAAGCTTTAGGAACCGTTTTGTAGAGCGAGGTTGAGCTTAGATATGCAGTATGGAGCGAATCATCTATCACTCTTCATTACTGTAGGATTATGGTACGAAATTCGACAAGGATTTTTGGGCCACTGGAGGCTATATTCTGCCTCGGAACAAAACCGAACAAGCCAAAAACTCTTATACTAGGGTAAAGGGAGCTGCTGTTTCCGAATTTGAAATTTCCATTCTACTGTGATGCTTCTTTCCAAAGTTATCCTCGGTAAATCGTAATAACTCAGTTCCCAGCATCTGTCAGAAATGTAATTACATCGTCAAAAAAGCTGAAAACAATCGTAAAAAGTTGTTAGGTGGAATCAGCATGCGCGAAAACCTTAATACACGATTTCTCAGATTTTTTGAAAAAAATTTTATTAGGTGGTAAATTTCACATTAAATCCATATGCTGGAAGTTCTTACCGTAATCCTACAGTAATGAAGAGCGACCGATGATTCGCTCTATGCTGCAAATCTAAGTTTAACCTCGCTCTACAAAACGGTTCCTAAAGCTTCTCGAAACACTTCATCACAAGAGAGTTATTTACAATCAAACAGTAGGCACATTTTTTTGGGACACCCTGTATAATATAATATACTCATTTCAAAAAGGCACTATGAAGGAAAACTCAATTTTGCTGCTCGAAAAAATTTTTTTGAATAAACAGCAGAACGCAATTGAACTTTTGAGAAGAAATAAGGCCGGCAACGTTGTCTACATAGGCAAATGCGAGGTCTTTTACTAACACAAAGAAACCTCGTGATGCCTAGTTTAAGGAAAGAAAGGAATTCGGAGACTGGCTAATTGCTAAATTTTTTTAGAAATCATTTGAGCTTGGCGATGTTGTCAGCGTATGAGCTTAAGGCTACAAGCCGATAGATCTTCCGGCAGAAATGAGTCTGAAACAGTGGGGAGACCATATTTTTTGCGTTGCTTTTTTTTTGCGTTTAGCGCGGGGTAGCGAGGTAGCGCGCGGTAGGTGCAGGAGCACACGAGTGAAGGAAAGACAACTTACAATCAGAACCGACGGGGCATTTGGCTCTCACCGTAGATTTTCGCGGATTATCAAAGAAACACGATACTATATGTATGTAGGATTGTTAGGACATTACTCTACAATAAGATAAGACAGCATTTTCGTGTGCAACTCTTGCTCGAGTTTTGGGCCCACTTGCCTAACACCATAAAATACTGCTGATACGACCCGTTTCCATAAAGCCACCTCTTCGATCTGCCTTCATATGAGCAAAAATTCGGCTTATGTTCTTGGGTGAAGCTGATATGATTGAGAATATGGCAGCCGACCTTTTAAACCACGAATAAAACAATCCATAGATTTTAGAAACTTTATAGTGCACAAGACACACATCTTACAGCGTCAAAATTACAATGAGGAAGAAGAGAATCCAAATTCTGATATACAACGCTCGATCTCGAAAGCAAAACCGACAATATGCAGATATAAAAACATATACACTTGAGCAGATCAGCTCAATATGATGTTCGAAAACTTTTTTTGAAAAAAAATCTGATTTCGGACGGACGGATCTGACACACGTTTTGTACATATAGTGCTCTCATGAAAGAGCGGGTTTCATGGACAACGAGAGCCAAATGGCCAAGTATTATCATGAAAAGTACATGCAAGTAATTCAAAAAATGACTGAAAATATAAATTTCTAAAAGGAAAGAAGGAAAGATACTATAACAAAGAAGAGTTTCGTGTATTGTAGATGCACAGTGGTGATAAAAAACAAACGATGGGTTTTCCGGAAATTACAGCTCTGATTTGAATTCATTAAAATGGAGGCGAAAATATACTTCAAATGATCGATAGCATTCCTAAAAGAGCATTCCGACACCACACCATTCCAGATAAAGAAGTGAGAAGTCTATTTATGGGTGAAGAAGATTTGCATTATATCATGGCCATCAACTTTAAAGTTGTCTAAGCCTAGTCTTTAACGGCGTCGAATGCCTTTCAAACAATTCTAGAAACCAGTAAGATTGCTTCATTTGATAGACACGAGCAGATCACTTGCGCCAAACGACAAGAGTGAAGAAAGCTCATACTGTAGTAGTTTGGTAGGTTTATTAGGCTTGTAGGGCAAGCTCTATCAAGCAACTTATTGCCACACTGGTTTTGTGGAAACAATGATGTTTCGCTGCTATATAGCCGCTTATGTTCAAAGCGCATGATGACCGGATGTTAGAATAATAACGCCCCAGGCAGATAAATACACAAGCCTTTCGAGAATGATTGCTAACATAAAGATTGAAAAAACGATTGTCACGGAGAACGACATGGAGAATTGTGACCCTGCAAGCTAAACTACCTGATATGGACCAAAAAAATAACAAAAGTTATTGCTTGCGGCTATGCTCCACTTTCAAACATGGAAGCGAACTTCCAACAAGCGATATAAAATAGCTCATACACAATAGGCGTAAAGGAGAAAAACAGAAAAAAATATGTGTGGCAATAAAAAATTGATCGAGTTATGTCGCAAGTGTTATCCGATTTGTTACCGTATAGATTAGTTTGTGCGAACCTATGAGAACAGCCATGACCTAAGGAATTAATTTGACAACTTCAACATGGCTGCCCTCTCTTTTTTTCGAAATATCGCCCACTGAGAACTAGTCAGATTTTGGTGCAGTGCTACAGCGTGCCCTCTAACTCAGTTCCCAGCCCCGCTACAAAGGGTGTATTCCGAAGCGAGAAAATCGCTGCAGAGTTGAATGCTGCTGGGTTCCCCATGCTCATTAATCTGGGAGTCGAAAAGTATGAGCCCGAAAAGAATTCAATATACCTACAAATGTCGACAGTGTGTTTTTCAAAATGAAGGAGAATTTAAACATTTCTAAACATCTAAGCCTAATTTCGACCTCATTACCTTTACACCACTTGAGCTGATGGGCGTGCCAACCCCAGCAGCATACATCTTCTGAAACGATTTTCTTTCTTCGAAATATACTTTCCGGGGAGAAACTTGAGCAGTCACATAGCTGGGGGCCTAACATATACTATACTGCTTCAATACGTCACCGATCTGGGGTGCTATGTATCAATCGCACGATCGTGAGATCGTGTGCTCGCTAACGTTGCAAGCATGCCTATGATCAGGTGCGAGCACACGATCTCGCGATGTATGAAGCACACGATCTTGCCACAAGATCGTGTAGCAGCGCACGATCTGTCGAAATCGTGTGTTGCACATGAGACGTTAGAAAATGTGTCGTGTTCAACCACGGTCATTGTTTTCGCACGCATATTCTCGCATAGAACCGGCCATAATCCTCCACTAACCCGCGATCCTTGTAATTCTGCGATTCCTTGAAATCTGCAGTGACTTTCATCTCCAGCCAATTGTACGAGATTATGTTTAGAAACTTGAAGAAACCATTGATGGAAAAAAATTTTTTGCATAGCAAGAATTGGAGCTTTGTAGCTGCTGCACTATGCGCTGGTTCTTGTGGTATGAGCCTACAAAAAGAACTGCTAGACATCTTGTAGACCTTTTTCATGCACATCATCTTGCGAGGTTCGTTTTCCGGAAAATGTACGCATACAAAATGTTCAGGTTCAGTGTGACAAAAACTTTTAATTGGGAAAACCGTTTGATTCTTTCCTAGCTCGTGATTCCCTTTCGTTTAGCATGGACTATGCAATGTCACGTCTTTCACCATACCTGCTACTACGCACATGAACGTCAGCGCATCACCATCCTTGATCCTACCTTACTCGTTAATTCAACAAATAATGATTTGTTTCGTATTTTCACCCGATTGTAGCGGGCATTGTTTGCGGGCTACTCGATAGCTATTTCTCTCCACTTATATTAATAAGAGTGATATCTCGCCACCAAAACCGCGCCGCTTTGAAGGTGCCAGCCTATTGCTCGCTACAGTTGTGTGATTGGGCCTAGTCCTTACCGGACTTGGACCACTGGATACCCTCCTTCGGGATGGGCCGCTGGCCACTAGTCGTTTTAATGCATCAAACTCCGAGAAACAAAAGTGATTTCCTGCGGCTACATAAAAGAAAAAGGCCCTAGCAGTTCCATAATGATGTCAAATCAAACGTCAGCAAACTTTTATTCGTTGCCTTTCACTACCAATTTCCTACTGTGCGTTGTCAATGCTGCAAACTTAGTGTGTTTACAACATCGGTAACGTTCATTCACAGAAACCTTATGTGGTTCCTCTTTTGTATTCTAAACATCAAAGATAAGACGAAGTTAAATTCTTTATTCTTATTAGAAAAAAAATTATGATGTGTAGAGCACAAAAAAGAGTAAAAGATGGTAAAAAACTGAATCATATTAGTCCAATTTCACACTTCCCAAAGATTTGTTCTTGGTTCTTGTCGCTCTCAACAGACGGAAGTGCCATGAGAACCAGCCAATCGCGTTATCTTGTTGGAGGATCGAGGAGGAGCGCGCTCAATCATGATGGCATAATGCACCGTACTGTACCTGCAAAATGCTACATTTTGACCAAGCCAGATTCCGGCTGATTAGAAAGTCTGACCGCTGTTTTGTGGCAAACGCCTGCCGGAAGCCGCAAACGAGATTCGTTGAGCTTGTCCCATGGCGGAACAAATTGGCACCTAATCGACAGCAGTTTTCATTACTTATTGCAAAAATTTCATGTAATGAGTAAAGCATTTTAGATTTCAAAACTGACCTACTTTAATCAAGAAGGCATGGCTATGTAAATGAATTTAGGCTCCATGCGTAGAAGAAGTAATAATCATGGTTTAAAAGCAACTATAACTAATATAGAAATCGCCATGAAGTATCTGAAATGATGAAAAGTCTCAACATAATCATGACCAGGGTCAAGCAAGGGGTGTGGCACACGATCGCTGGTGACGACCCCCCCCCTGATTGCTGTTAATAAGACCCCCCCTAAACTATACACTTAAGATAGCATTACTTGAAGGCCCTGTCAAACATAATGGGCAACATATCCATAATTAGCATTTCAAATAACCCCTGTAGACAAAGTGTGAGCGAATTCTGAAGATTCAACATACTTGACTACCTAAGTGAAATGGTCATTTTTCAACATGTTTAACATTGTTTCGAAAGTGAATTAGCTATCCGTTTTTGCACTCAAGACAAAGCACTACTCCTTCTTTGTCCATCTTAGGAATCCCGCTTCAGAAGACCTCCAAACTGTGGAATTAGAAGCCAACCAAAATCTCGTTTTTCCCATTTTTCGCTTTTAATGGCTGTGCTTTCACCAACTATTACTCAGAGCAAAGAAAACGATTTGGGCTAAAATTACTCCTTTGAAAACTAGGTGATCTAGGATATCGATTCATATAAATACTGTCCGCTAAAATTGTTTTTTGATATACGGGTGCTGCAGGCCATTAACTATATCAAAAAAACATTTTTAGCGGACAATATTTATATGAATCGATTGCCTAAACCTTGTAGATTTCATAGGACTATTTTGAGCCTGATTCGTCTTCTTAGCTCCAAATAATATTTGGTGAAAGCACAGCGATCAAAAGCGAAAACCGGGAAAAACGAGATTTTGGTTGGCCTTTAATTCCACAGTTTGGAGGTCTTCTGAAGCGGGATTCCTGAGGTGGACAAAGAAGGAGTAGTGCTTTGTCTTCAGTGCAAAAACGGATAGCTAATTCACCTTTGAAACAAAGTTAACCATGTTGGAATTTGACCATTTCACTTAGGTAGCTAATATTTTCAGCCTTCAGAAATCGCTCACACTTTGTCTACAGGGGTTATTTAACATGCTAATTATGGATAGGATACGAATATCATGTTATCACTATTATCAGATTACCCAACTACGACCCCCTCCCCCTTTGACTCCTCAATACGACCCCCCAGGTGTGGCGTGCCGCACCCCACGCTTGACCCTGATCATGACTGCAATGAAAATTTGGAAAGATCATAGTGAATAATCACGATATGAATACTGAAAATGAGGACAATCGAAGAGCCTTCGCCAATGTTCAAAAACTTTTGAGAGAATTCATATGCACAAAGCAACATAACCATTCTCTTAGACTGCGTGTGGAAGACGAAGGATAGTTTTAGGCAAAGCAATGCACCTCTAAAGAAAAATGAGAACACTCTGTTCTCCATCAGTGTAAGCGAATGACAGGCGAGTGAAATGGCCAAATTCATGAGGAAAGAAAAAAAGTGATGTGTAAGTCTATCTGTCGCGGCTCGCGCGATGCAAGCCACTCCTCGAAACAGGAGGCCGGGAGCGCTGGCTGTCGCGTTACTTGGCGCGTTATCAATATCGCGCTAAGACCTCTCCTGCTGGGCGCGTTGCCAAGTCTCAGGGTATATAAGGGCGCGCGGGCTGCGGTCCACGCCTCCTCGAGCTTCGTTTTATCGATTTTTTGATGACATCAACCCGCTGGCAGCGCCTCCAGTAGCTCCCGCAGATAAACAACGGTTTCGAGCGGGTTGAGCCCTTTGATATTCTTCTTGTGCATGGAGACGCGCAGCTAGGATTGTAATCTAACAAGCAGCGGACAGGATTGCGGGAGTGGAGAGGGGACTTACTGTCCCGTAAGGGCTAGGGTCTTGCGGTTGACGCTTCGGAGAACCCGGAACTATTCGTGTTGGAGTTGATCTTCATAAGGCATCGGCAGCACGGGACGAGGCGGCTCGTCCCGTGCGTATTCTTCTTGTGCTGGAGTAGTAGTAGTAGTCTGAGTAGTGTTTAGTGATTTTTTAGTAGTTTTAGTATTTTTGTTGTTCTAGTAGTTGTTGTTATTTTGTGTAGTTTTAGATAAATGTAATGTAATCTAGTCGTGCGTGTGATGTTCGTGTCGTACGGGTTAGAGGGGTGTAGGCCTCGAGCGGACGC
Source organism: Cylicocyclus nassatus (assembly GCA_958299035.1). Lineage (NCBI taxonomy): Eukaryota > Metazoa > Nematoda > Chromadorea > Rhabditida > Strongylidae > Cylicocyclus > Cylicocyclus nassatus. The sequence goes on from CATQJL010000316.1 coordinate 26,284,220, forward strand.
GCTAGGAGATGCGCATACTAGCGCCGAGGCGGTATTTCCTGGAGTTAGGAGTTGTGATGTCAGGCGGACGAGCACTGGGCGAAGTGCTGAGCACACCGAGCCGCAACATGGTGCATCGACGCCGAGCGCATGGTGGATGATGTTTTCCGCCCGCGCATGGAGTTTGTCTGTTCCGTTGATCGTGCAGGATGACATCGAGTTGGATAGTAGGAGTTGACGTTATAAGGACGCGCTGTTTCGTCCTCCATGCGTGCGTAACGGACCCGATGTCTACCACGCTCAGCACGCAACAAGAAGATCAGGCACTCAGGAAGACCGCGGTGAATACCTACGTAACCAGTAACAAGGCCGCGGGGCTAGCCAGGGTGCGAAGCACGGCGTGTAAGCGCGGGGGGAAAGTCGGGAAGGCTGTGGCAACTTGCCAACTGGAACCCCAATCGATCGAGCGCCCACGTCGTGCGATACCTGGTAAGCCTGCTGTGCTAGGAGGAGCTACTCAGGTGCAGGGCCGGTGTCGTCAATTGGCGGGCTCGACAGGGGGTACCGGAGAGTACCAGCGGCCGCGCAAGTCGAGTCTGGGTAGTTTTAGTTGTTGTGTAAGAGGAGAGTAGAAGGATGAGCAGGATCGCCCAATGGATCGCTGGAACGCACAGAAACACGATTGCAGAAGGCGGAAGATGGATAGAGTGGAATGGAGTCGCCAGATAGGTGCGCACAGAGCTGTATCGTTGTACGTGCATTATGCATTGTATCGTCGAGCACGATTGCGCAGGTCGAGGGGCGCGATCAAAGTTGTATCGGAGTACGCGTATATCGCACTGTATCGTCGAACGCGCAGGAGCTGTATCGGAGTACGCGCCAGGGAAGTTGGATCGCGGGAAGATTGTGGAGAGTTGCAACGATTGTGCGTGGATAGAAGGGATCGAAGGAGCGCGATTTAGAATTGTATCGTCGCACGCATAAGCAGTATTGTATCGTCGAACGCGCCTTAGTATTGTATCGTCGCACGTGTATATAGAGTTGTATCGTCGAATGCGTTACAGAGTTGTATCGTTGTACGCGCTATCGGAAGGCGATGGGACGAGGATGGAGATGTTGTGAGGGTCGCGCAGAGTTGTATCGGTGGACGCGTGAAGATGGAGTTGTATCGTTGGACGCGCGAGGAAGCGCGAGAGTAGGGGAGCGGCACCGTCCTATACATATAGGAGCTTGGACCAGGACCGGGGAGACGGGAGTAAGTTGTATGTAGTGGGGTCACATGTTTTATTTATTATCTAGTATTGGAGTTTTAGTAAAGTGTATTATCAATAGAGTATGTCAGTGTGGGCGAGATGGATACGTACTAGGGGCCCTTGCATCCATAGCCTGTTAGTTCTTCTTTCACATCACTTCTTTCTCTTCGCTCTACTGTAGTTTAGTTTTCTCTATAACCGGTATTAGTCTGTCCCCGTAGTCTAACCACCTGTAGTCCGTAGTTAGTGTAGTAGTTTAGTCAGTAGTGCAAGATTGGCCCAATTCGGACCCGTAGTGACCTCTATCCCCGGCGTAGTGCTACATGGGGTACCGTAAGGTATAGCCTCTTTGGTGCAATAAACGCACTTGGGCCCTTGAGGCTTAACCCCTTTAGTTCGCCACTACCCCTAGTATAGGCGGAGAGCAGCCGTGTTAGGAAGTTCGACTTGCCGAGTAGGATGCCGAAAGGATACCATCGAAGGATAGATGACAAAAGGAGACGGCAATTGGAAGGAACACGGTTTATTTTAGGAACTGGTTCAAGTGCCCAAGGGCATCGTCAGATGACCCCTCCGATTCGCCAATAGGAGCCCTTAGTACTCTCTGGCCGGCCTCCAGCAGGTCACTTGTCTTGGCACCTTGTTGTACACGCGTCACTCAGTGTCGCGCAGGTTCTTCAGTGACACCCGGTTGTTACCTGTTTGCCTTACGCCTTTAGGAACTCCAGTCGTCGGATCACCCCGTTGTCGTTATCTAGTCAGCATAATTATCCTCTTCATATTTACTCACGTCATATTTATCGTTTGTGTGTATATAGTTTTTCCTTATTGTTTTTCTTTCCTATTTTTTCCAGGTAATGTCGATTTTCGGTGCACACAAAGCTAGGATCACTAAAGCCGCCAACGCAATCCGCAAGATGATCGCGGAGTTTGACGAGGCCATCTTGGAGCCGTTGAATTTTACCATCGAGGCAGGTAGAGATCCACAGCTTGTTCTTAGTCGTAAAAGTTTGCTATTTTTTCATTTTACTTCTTTTGGTCGTACTGTTGATTCTCTTCGTGCCCAGCGAGAGAAGGCCGAGGAGTTTGCTCGGCAGCACCCTGACGAGAACGGCGAGTTCCCCCTCCTCCAGCAGATTCAGGACCATTGGGATGCCAGTGGACTGGATGACCTGTGGAGGAGGCCGAAACTCTCCGGGATCGTGTTGATGCTGCAATCAAACTTCTGCCGAGCTCGGAGGCATTATACTATTTTCGCACTTCCACTGTTCCTCCCTCTCTTGTTAACCCTACCCCCAACCCCACCCGAGACCCCATTTATCCCCAGCAACTCGCGCCAGATGTAAGAATGGAAATTGCGAGCCATTCTTCATCGCACGATAGGGATCGTCCAGCTGACCCCGAGGCAGTCGTGCCAGCGCGTCCAGCACCCCCGCCAGCACGCGCGCCAAGTGTCGCGCAAGGATTCGACAACCCCTCCCATGACCCTTCGGCCCACCCAACTTTTGTGAATCCCCCTCCAGTTCATCAGTCGAATCCATTCAGTTCTTTTTTAGTCCCCAATGTCAATTTTTCCCCTTCATCCGTGGAACAGACGTTGAAGTTGCCTACGTTTGAGATTCCGACCTTCCATGGCGACATCGACAATTTTTTGGAGTTCTGGGATCTCTTCTCGGTAGCCGTGCACAATAACATCAACGTGCCAGCATCGATGAAATTCATGTACCTCAAGTCACATCTGAGAGGACCAGCCGCGAGCATCACTGCCGGTTTTCAATCGACGGCAGAAAACTATGAGGATGCAGTACGTACCTTGACGAATACGTACGGTAGACCAGAGATCCTCCGCAATAGGCTGTGGGATAAGTTGATGCAATTGCTACCAGCATCAGATTCGCCGATGTCGCAACGCGCGACATTTTGTACCGTCAAGGCTATATGGACCCAGCTCACACATCTCAAGGAGGACTCCAGTGCTATCGGTACTCTCAAGATTATTCGCGCTAAATTCCCGAGACGGACGCGCGAGAAGATCGGCGAATACAAAAGCAAGGGAGACGCGATGTGGACAGTTGACGAGCTACTTTCGACGCTGGATACCATCATCGACAGATTGGAAACTATTGAGGATGCTGACCCATCAGAACACTTTGCGTATAACTCCCAGGCATCAGTCCGTCACGATTCTTCTTTGCCACGTAGGTATCCGAGCGTGAGCCGCACGGATTCAGCGTTTACGCGCTATCGTACGTCATCGTACTACCCTAGACGTCCGTCGGTATCGCGCACGCCATCACCCTGCAGTAGGCATAACAGACCTCCAACCCCGTATTACCCTCGTAACGCGTCGCGCAGCCCCAGCAGACCACGCTATGCGATTCCTTACGAACCATACTGCGCTTTTTGCCGTGATCCCGGACATCCATCCGAACGATGCAACATCGTGCGAGACGTAGCACAGCGAAGGTCGCTCCTTGTTCGTTACAGGTTGTGTTGGTTGTGTCTACAGCGAGGTCACGGACACGCTCAGTGTGATGCGCCATTGTGTGAGTACTGCGGTAGGATACACCATAGAGCTCTCTGTTGGAATCCTCCGCGCGCACGTACGCCACCACCTCCAGCGAATGGAAACACCAGGCGTAGTCTCGACAGGTTTTACTCTCCGAGACGTGTGCAATTTTACAGAGAGACTCAGGGATCAGTGCCGCGCGCATATCGAGGTTACTCGCGCGCATCATCATCGCGTAACGTTTATCCTAAACTGCCATCACCATCCAGGCGACAACCTTCCACTTTACCGGCTAGACGCGCCTCTTCGGCACGCAGGTCGCGTAGTATTTCCGTAGTACACAGCACCACCGGTACTCCTGATCAACCCGTAGCTAGCGTGGACGTGCAAGCAGAGCCCTTGGATCATCACCGAATTCGCGTAGGCTCCCACTCACCATCATCCTGTATATCTGTGTGTTCGCAGGAATCAGCGCAACCGCGCTTGATGGTAGTCCATGCAGTTACGAAGAATTATGAGACGGATACGGATGAGTTGCTCACAGTCTTCTTAGACAGTGGCTCTCAATTTAGTTTCATTTGCACCTCGTTAGCCAAACATCTAGGCTTATCATTTCGTAACACCAGGACATTTACGACTCTGACGTTCGGCGGTCACCAATTCACGGAAGAATCGTCAGAGGTTACACTCATACTCTGGGACCAGTATATAGTGTGGACCCCGGGCAGGTTCCCATAGGTACCTCCGCGGCGCAACCGCGGCGCGTGCATTTCTTGATGCTTCTCACCTCTTTTGTGAGCAATAGACCACATTTACGCACCACAGAAGAGAATTGAGAAGTGGAAACCCGTGAATACGCTTCGAAAGAAACGAATACAAGAATAAAGTGCACGCAACCTCCATTAGTAACTCGAATTCAATCAATGCTGTAAATTTCAGACTTGCACCGATGGAAAAGCGGTAATAAGTAAACGAAGAGCAGAAAAAGAACAATTGCATTTTCAAAACGTTTCTCTTCGTAAACTTAGAAACTGGAATGGTAAAATAACTCAAAAAACGTGGATATTTCCGTAAACAAATCCCTACCGGCTTCTCGAAAGGCTTAATTTGACTTGATACACTGTCTACACTCTAAAAATCAAGTCGAGAGGGACTCTTATTTAGCACAAAAAGCTTTTGGAGGAATATTCTCTTAGAATACACCTCAAATCTCAATCGCTCAGAAAAAAAGGGAAAAACACAAGACTAGTACTTAAGACCGAAGCTCCTAGGCCTAGTAGAGCAAAGTGAAACCTCGTCTCCGGTTATGCGAGTTGTTTATACCTGAAATAAAGGGGATATAGTAAAACAAAAACAAGAAAACGAGAGAAAAGCAAGGAATTCCATCGATAGGAGGCGCGCTGAAGGCGTGCGTTGCGGATGTGTCGCGCAGGCACCTATGGGAAGCTGGCTGGGGTCCACACTATAACTACCCGATCTATCTCGATCTATAGACGCGCGAGAGGATCACGACAGTCCCACGGACCAACACCCAGAACGACAAAAACATCGTCGATTTAGGAGACAGAGTAGAAGTCGATGTACTAATCGGGATAGACAATTATTGGCGTATTGTGGACCTGCACAGGAATGAGAAGTTACCTTCTGGCCTCATACTGTCGCATACCAGATTTGGACCCGTCTTATCTGGACAGAAACACCCACTTGCCACGAACACCCTGTTAGCTACAAAGACTCCTTTTGATGACGACGAAGTTGCAACCCACCAGTTGATCAAGAGTCTTTTCGCTTGGATCTGGTTGCAAAGGAAGAGGAAGAGAACACAGAAGATGCTAATACCATCAAGCATTTTTACGATACCGTTAGGATTGTGGACGGCAACATCTATGTGTCCTTTCCATAGAAGTCAGATCATCCCCCGCTTGCCGACAACAAAGCTTTAGCCTTTCACAGATTGCAGAATCAGTATGAGAAGTTCCGCGCTACATCATCAGTTTGGAACGACTACTGTCACACCATCAATGAGCAGTTGAAGAAGGGCATAATAGAGGATGTTACGTGCGTTACCGCGCAAGGCCCTAACGTGTATTACATACCACATCAGGCAGTGTACAAGCAAGACAGCGCGACTACTAGGCTACGGATTGTCCTTGACGCATCGAGTCATCAGAAAGGAGTCCCCAGTCTAAATGACTGTCTCCATCAAGGACCCTCTCTTCTGCCGGATTTAGTCAGAACTCTGATGCGGAGTCGTTTTCATTCTTACATTGTCATTGCAGACGTCGAGAAGGCATTTCATCAGATCCACTTACATCAGGATCAGAGAGATTCGACCAGATTTCTTTGGTTAAAGGATGTGCATCAGCCACCTTCTTCAGAGAATCTACGTATAATGCGCTTCGCGCGTTTGCCGTTCGGCGTGAACGCATCACCGTTTCTACTTAGCATGACGATCAGATACTTTCTTGAGCAAGATCCAGCCAATCGCCTCAAGGAGGAAATACTTGCCAATACTTATGTGGATAACGTTATAGTCGGAGCTAAGACCACCCAGGATTGTGTAGACAAGTGTAAGGAGTGCAAGGATATTTACTCTAGGATGCACATGAACCTTCGAGAGTTTATGTCTAACAACCAGAGAGCGATGGCTTCGATTCCTCAAGATAGTTGCATGTTAACACAAGGGCAGTACGTCGGCTTACTAGGAGTCAGATGGAACCCTACGCTTGATACACTACACGTGCCACTCAACATCGCGCGCCAAGCAGTCACGAGTAAGAAAACCGCGCTACAAGTTTACGCGTCGACATTCGACCCGCTCGGACTATTGGCACACTTGTTGATAAAAGCGAAAATGTTCTTTCAGGACCTTTGGGAGTTCGGATATGGATGGGATGACAGCCTCACCGACGAAGATATCCAGAAATGGAACGCGATCGTGCAGGATATTAGCAGTTTTTAGCTAAGTGTACCGCGCTACATTGGTGATACTTTCGAGGATACATATGACCTGGTCGTATGTTCTGACGCGTCTAAACGCGTTTACGCTATTGCCATCTACATTTTGACGCGCCCTCGTCGCGGTACACCTCGATCTACTTTGCTTTTCGCCAAAGCAAAGTTGGCCCCTCCCGGTGCCATTACGATACCGCGCATGGAACTCTTAGCTTCCCATATGGCAGCTAAGACAGTACAGTTTTTAAGGGCCCAACTGAAGGTCAGGTTCTGCTCGATCAAGTTTCTAACCGACTCACAAATAGTCCTTTATTGGATTCATTCCCAGAGACCGCTTAAGACTTATGTGGTTAATCGCGTCAAGTATATTCGTCGTGTGCTGGACGAGCTGGAAACAGAGAAGATCACCACTGGATTCTACTATTTAGCCACGCAGACCAACCCAACGGACTGTGCTACCAGAGGAGTGACAGCCTCGGAACTGCAACACCACATTTGGTGGACAGGCCCTACCTTTTTTGCGACGCCCTTTTCACAATGGCCATGCAAGTCTTTCCAGCCATCACAGCCCATACCACCAGGAGCAGAATCGGAAGAACTTCGCATACCTGAGACGGTCGTAAATTCGGTTAGTGGTACCCAAGAGGCGTATACGTCCTTTGGGCCGTTTACGCGCACCAACTCCTACGTGAAGCTAGTCCGTATAACAGTGTACATTCTTAAATACGTGACTAAATTGCGTCATAGAGTCAGGACGCGCAATCAGCGCGAGGCCCAGGAAGAACGTTTTCCATTCAACACGATGAATATTACACCCACGATAACACCGGACGATTTTATGGTAGCTGAGCTCGTGCGCATACGAGAGCTACCGTGAGAGCCAGCGCCAAATGAACGGTACGTATGTGAAGAAGCTCCACACTAAGCGCGAAACGGATGGTACTATAAGAGTTGATATGCGCATGGTTAACGCGCAGATGAGCGATACGAGTAAGAATCCTATTCTTATACTATCGTCTCACCCCCTCTGCGAGAAGTTAATCGCGCATTACCATCATCAGCTTTTTCATGTAGGACCGTCACATTTGTTATCTGCCTTACGTGAGAGATTCTTCATACCTAGGCTTAGACGTTTGATAAAATCGTATGTTTCCAGGTGTGTCGTTTGCAGGAGATATCAAGGTCGTCTTTATACCTATCCGCGCGCTCCGGATTTACCCGCGGAAAGAGTGACGAGGAGTCGTCCATTTCAGCACATTGGATTAGACCGTTTTGGACCGATTTCCGTGCGCTTGTTGAACTGCGACTGCCATAAGGTGTGGGTCTGTCTCGTTAAGTGCATGTCGACTCGCGCGCTGCACTTGGAAGTGGTAAGAGACAATTCCACCTTTCAATTTTTACTAGCATTTAGACGATTCATGGCGCAGAGGAACGCCGGGGAGGATTTTATGAAAGACTAGTGGGATCAGTGAAGATCGCGTTGAAGAAGGCGGTACGGAATCAAGTCTTGGATATTTGGATTTTCGAAACACTCCTAATTGAAATAGAAGCCATCTTGAATACTAGACCGCTCTTTCCAGTGAATTCGGTTAATCCGAATGCGAATGCGGCCATTCGACCAATTGATCTGATATCACCTAACTTCAAGATAGCGCAACTCAGGGACACTTTACCACGAAGGATCGCGCATTCGACGAACGATAGTTACCAGGCGTTGAATACGCGCTATAGGATTTTGCAGAGTGACTTGGACTGTTTTTGGAACCTCTGGCAGCAAGAATATCTGAGAGCGTTAGCAGACAGAGAAGCTACACGCGCGAAATCCTGTCCTTCTGCAAGATCACCGCGAGTTGGCGAAGTCGTATTTGTGAAACAGGACGCGCCGAGATCCAGCTGGCCGTTAGGACTTATCCTGGAACTTCACACCACCAGACGGCAATGTAAGATCAGCCAAAATCAGAACAGGCAGAAGAAAAGTAGTCGACCGCGCAGTAAATCACTTATTGCCATTGGAGATAATCGCGGAAGATGAAGAAGTTTTGAAACGTGGCTGTCACAGCCGCGCGAAAGCGCAGCAACAACACCGTGGATTGTCTAGGAAGTGATCACGACAGTGCAGTTTCCCTTATGTAAGTAATTTAGTCATTTTTCTAAGTTTTTCCTATTTTTCTAGTTAACCTATCTTCTTTTCTTCTTATTTGACTCGTTTTCTGTATGATTGAGCGCTGTTCGCACGATCATGCACCTTTTTTCCGTCTAACTCTACCTTTAGCACGTCTCGGTCTCGGTGCGAAATACGGCTATACGATAGGACGCGACCGTGAGCTTCGAGTGGCCGGATAGAGTTTCGAAATATCATTGATCGCCTGCTCGTCATCCATTTTTTAGTTTCAACTTGAGAGCAGCCGCGCTCGTACCTTTTTACTCTATTAGTATAGTATTCTTTCTTGTTGTAGTAGTTTTTGTAGCTTTCACCCCCTTTTCGCGCTGCCTTGTATTCTTGTGCTCCTAGCATCCATTTAGTGTTGTTATTTAGAGCTATACGTTCTGTACCTTGTCTCCACTGTCAATAAATCTATCTGTCACCAATCGACTATTGTGGATCGAGGATAAAGAGGGAACAACACAAGTAAGAAGACTATTTTTCTTTGTTTTTCTTCCCCCTTGTTGCTTAGGGCTCTCTCGGCTGTGCACGCCGAAAATTTTGCGCCCTCTCCAAAATAACAGTGCACATAACCCTTTATTCATCATTTTTTTGTTGTAGTTAGCCGCGCTTCTTTCTTCTGTTGAGCCCTCTTATTGTTACTTACCCCTTATCAAGCGCACCTTTTTCCAGCTGTGCGAACTCTCAACTTTCGTATTTGGCAACATCATGCAGCAGTCTTCGTCGTCGCTGTCGCGCACAGTTAGCCCAGACGCGCAATCTCTCGACGCAGCAGCATCAGCGCCTAGTACATCACGCGCGAGATCACAAGGCCCCGCTTCAGTAGACGAAGCTATTAGGAAACTGGCAGGCTTAGAAGCGAGACGTCGCGTCGCGCACATGGGTAACGAGCTGGAATGCAGGCAGATACTTGCAGCGATTGAGCAACAGCAGCAGCGTTTACGCGCGCGCATCGCTAGCAATGACCCAGACGCGCCTCTTTTGCCTAACCCAGCACCTGATAGGATGGCGCCTACTCTACCGCTTCTGCAGGACTCTACAGACGCGCTGCCGCATACGGTAGAAGAGCTTACAGCCGCACAGCTCCGCAGGGTCTACCAGTTTCTTGTTAGGTCGGGCACGCCGCTAGCGCCAGTACAGCAGAAAGTTCAGCAGGCCGCGCTTTTAACACCTGAGCAGCAATATCAGGCCGCGCAAGTAGTATTTCATAGGCGCCAGCTAACGGATGTGCTAGACAGCGCTAATAACGTTTTTATGAACACGCAAGTTTTACTGCTGCGCAAGGACAAGATGAACCTGAGGTATGTCGCGCTGATGGGCCATATACACATTGTGCAGCACATCAGCACTGGAATCGCAGTCCATCGCGATCTTATCCTGGAGTATTTACTGCCACCTCTGTTCGCGCGCTCGCAAGTCTTTTTAGATGCTTTGGCCGCGCTAGGATGTACCGAAGCCACTATCACGGAGAAGACCATGGCCGCGTCAGCAGCGATAGCTCATGCCACCTGCCTGCGCGCACATTGGAAGCCCTTCAGATGAACTGTGTCATCTCGCGCCGAGGATTGAGTCTTACAGAGGAAGATCAAGAGTACCGCAGACTTGCCGCGCCGGCCGATCCTGGATCACCACCCTTGCAGCCGCGCGCCTATACTCAAGCTCTGCGGATGTGGCAAGAGAGTTATGATGAGATGCTCCACAGTTCTCTGACTCACGAATTCCTTGACATGATCGAGCGAGAAGGTCTTACGGTACAGTCCGGTGAAGAGCAACCACAAGAGAGCCCAGAGAGTGAGCAGTCCTCGACTATAACCGTTTCTTCAGTTGCGCGAGACATCAGCGCTATATCGTCACCCGAAATTAGGAATTTGGAGAAAGAAGAAGTCATACCGGAAGATCAAGGACAGACATTTTCGCTTCAGCCGCCGGACGCGCAACAGGAAGAATCATCACAGACATACCCGAAGCGCCAATCAGCCCCAGAAGAGGAACAGCAGCACTTAGGCCCTTCGATTCCACCGGAGCACCGCCTTGAGTACATTCTCGACGCCGTGCTGGAGGCTGGGCAGGAGCCCAATCAGCCAGTGCAGCAAACCGCGCAGGAAGTGAGGTTCCAAGGAAGATTTAGGCGGGAACATCGGCCGTGCGTTTTTTGCGGAAGGACGCGACATTTCAGCGCAGAGTGCAACGTGGTCAAGGACATGATGGAGAGAGTGCGTATCGCGCAGCAGAAAGGGATCTGTACTAAGTGTCTTGCGGTGCATTATGGGAGCTGTTTTAAGGAATTTCACTGTAAGAACTGTGGTGGGGCGCGCCATCACAGCGCGTTTTGCATGCGTAACACGGGTATAGATAAGAGCGATGTGCACATGCCGGCGGCCGCGTTTTATTCCTGGCTTGAAGAGCTAACCTACAACCCGCTACCATCTGGGGAATTCCAGCCGCGCGCTAGAACACCGTCGTCTCAGCGTGGCGCGTTTGAGTAGACCTTGAGGGCGAGCTAGTGCGCGACAGTAACCTGGAAGGATTCGAGAGAACGGTTAGTGTGATTTGAGTATTTTTTATTGTTCTGACGCCATAAACCACTTTCGTTTTTAATATCTGGCCATACGCAATGAGTTGGACGCGCGTGGAGATGTATGGTACGCACTTGATACGCGTATAGTCATCTGGTTGGAAACGTATGTGTGAATGGTTGATGCGGTGGTCGCGCGTCACTGTTGTGGTTACGGTCATGTGGTTCGATGTGGAATGGTCGTCAGCGGTCACGTATCTAGCTGCTTAGTGATAAGCTCTCTACATACATTTATTCATATTTAGCTACTTGTATATATTTTTGATCTTGTTTAATCTCAGTTAACCGCATTTAGCCATTTACTTACCCATGTATATTATTTAGCGTTTGACTTACTTCGTTACGTTTTACTAAGTTTCGCATCAGCACGGGCCGAGTTTTTCATTTTCTCCTTGTCGCGCGCCCCTACTGTGCTGCCGATGGTAAAATTTCTTTTTGGCCATACTCGGTTAGGTGCTCTCCGTTGTGGACTCCAGCGTTATCACGTAACCACCAACCGAACGTCCAAGTCCACTGTTTCGGGGGGGGGGAGTGTCGCGGCTCGCGCGATGCAAGCCACTCCTCGAAACAGGAGGCCGGGAGCGCTGGCTGTCGCGTTACTTGGCGCGTTATCAATATCGCGCCAAGACCTCTCCTGCTGGGCGCGTTGCCAAGTCTCAAGGTATATAAGGGCGCGCGGGCTGCGGTCCACGCCTCCTCGAGCTTCGTTCGTTATCGATTTTTTGATGACATCAACCCGCTGGCAGCGCCTCCAGTAGCTCCCGCAGATGATCAACGGTTTCGAGCGGTTGAGCCTTTTGATATTCTTCTTGTGCATGGAGACGCGCAGCTAGGATTGTAATCTAACAAGCAGCGGACAGGATTGCGGGAGTGGAGAGGGGACTTACTGTCCCGTAAGGGCTAGGGTCTTGCGGTTGACGCTTCGGAGAACCCGGAACTATTCGTGTTGGAGTTGATCTTCATAAGGCATCGGCAGCACGGGACGAGGCGGCTCGTCCCGTGCGTATTCTTCTTGTGCTGGAGTAGTAGTAGTAGTCTGAGTAGTGTTTAGTGATTTTTTAGTAGTTTTAGTATTTTTGTTGTTCTAGTAGTTGTTGTTATTTTGTGTAGTTTTAGATAAATGTAATGTAATCTAGTCGTGCGTGTGATGTTCGTGTCGTACGGGTTAGAGGGGTGTAGGCCTCGAGCGGACGCGCTAGGAGATGCGCATACTAGCGCCGAGGCGGTATTTCCTGGAGTTAGGAGTTGTGATGTCAGGCGGACGAGCACTGGGCGAAGTGCTGAGCACACCGAGCCGCAACACTATCTAAGGCCTCGGGCGGACACGCGGTTTCATCGTCGCGATTTATCGCGACAAGACAATTGTAACAATATCATTGCCGGTCTTCTTGAATCTCGGTTGTGATAACTTTCCAAACGACTAATCGTGACTAGTATTACAACCGATATATAAGAAGATCGGGCATGCAATGAGATTGTAACACTTGTATTCGCGATGAATCGAGACGATGAAATCGCGCAAACACTGCTCGAGATTAATGCACCCCAATCAAGAACTCTCTAAGTCACGATTGAAGATGTACAAGCCATGGTCTCAAAATAGTAAACAAATATCTTTGAACTGAAGCGCTTACCAGATTTGGGCAATCTTCATTATCGCATGTTGCATGAAGAAATAGTCGTCGCTACAGACGGAAAACTGCAAGTAACTACCTAACCTTGTAAAAGTGTGCGAAAATTAACTACGGCAAGTGAAATAAATAGCAAAATCTAAATTTTTGCACTCACCTGCTGACAGTCCTTTTTATCCACGCAGAAACTTCACCCAGTTCATGAATTCGCAGACTGGACTTGGGCTGTTCGAGAGTGAAGTACATTCCAAATCATTTTTCACTGGTTCGAGATTGTATATACCATACCTGAAATAGCAAGAATTTTACTGTCTCGAAAAGCCGAGAATGAGCTAGATTAATACGCACAAAAAGCTGTTTGGTAGTCAAGCCTATAGCACATTACAATCAAGCAAGTCAAAACGTCTGACACAAATGAAATTACGACGTGAAATTTAGAAGAAAAATATGGAGCTTTAGAGAATCATGACGTCGGCCCATACAACCTATTCAAATTGGATCCATTCACCCTTCATTTCAAATACTAACAAAACTTCTTTGAGCCGCCCATAATCAACTATTGTAAACAAGTAGAATCGTAAGTACAATAACATTCATTGATATGGGTGGCACAAGAAAAAGGAGCAAATTTCACGCGAAAAGAGCCATAACACACGGGAAAGGACGTGGAATGAATGTGGGGCGTCATTTCGCGTTGACGCTAGCACGGTCACTCGCTATGCGCTAGTCCGGGTTCCTGCCGCACACGGACACGGCACATCGTGTAATTACACGATCTTGCGCACACATTGATACATCGCGTGCGCCTCGGCAGATCGTGTGCTGGTTCAAGATGGTGTAATTACCAGATCTTGAAGCAGCACACTATCCTGAGATTGATACATAGTACCCTTGGACTTAAGCAGACGGTGCTTTTAAAACTTACATAGAACTTACCAATCTTTCCACTTCTGTGAGGTACAAGAAAGCCAATATGGACCTGATTTCATATTATGGTTTCTGAAGATCTATAATTACAAATTCTTATGTTAGACTGAAGGATCAAGAGCAAAACTGAACTCATTAGGAGAATCCACTAGTCTCGACACATATGTCAGGCGTGCGGGTGTCCGCAAAAAAAGACGGCTCATCGTATAACCGCGAGGTCACTGGTGTTCATGCCATTAATTGTAAAAAACCTGACAGCATGTGATCTCTGTAGTTCAGGTTATGAGAAAAACATTCAATTCTAATAATGATGGTTAACAGTTTGTAGTTAAAGAGAAAATTTCCGACACTTCTACATCATCCACTATACAAATAAAGAACTTAGCAGAAGCATTCCAGCATGTGGATCTTTTTTTGGCAGCTGGCATATACTAAGCAGTTTTAAACGTTCTTGCAATTTTACAGAAAAATCATTAATTTTATTTTTTGAGTAAAAATTGGGGCACACCAACTAGGCCAGCGAGGTAGGCTTAACAATGACTTTCAGTATTCTCATGGAAATTTCAATTCACGTAAACTGTAAGCCTATGCTAAATCTCCTTGTCACCTAACAAGCCAGGTCTCAAGCAAATCCTATAGAACTCCAACTTACCCACGCACATGCTACCCACGCCAGACATTCACACGTACTTTGCTGTATTCTATCAAAACTTTCAAGTGCTAGTCTTCAAAAATCTAGCCAAGAATTGAAAAACTCAGAAAGGCAAGTTTTCGTGTCCTAGCTTCTTTTGTTTCTCGATTCCTAGTCATGTCTAGTGGATACTATATGTGTGAACTTGGATTTAAATAAAACCTTTTGGACAAAATGTCGATTATTCGATTGAGTAGAAATTTAGATTTCGGCTCCGAACTTCATTTGAATCATTTGCGTGGATGTTCAAGAGCCATCTTGTAGAACCTTCCTCCTCTACAGTGAAGTCATCGACACATTATTCAGGGGAAAACTAGCAGATTTTGATTACACTAAAGTTATGGCACAACCTAGAATTTGCCTTGGCCAAACAGCAAGTTTGTGGAAGCTTTTGTTTTTAAAGAGTATGTGCTTACCACTATCAGCAAATTTATGTATAAAAGTAGGAGGACCAGACAATTGATCTATCGATGAACCTCACTGTAGAGCATTATTTTTGTAATCCCTCCCCACCGTCCTAGCCGCGCATCAGCGCTTGAAACTGTGTAACTCTTTCTTCCCCACTGTGGTCCGCCTCCCTAAAGTGGCTACGGGTTTTGAACGGCAATATACAGCTGAGTGTATGGAGCGCAAGAAAGGGGGCGCAGCGCAAAGAAAATTCGGTCCGTTATCTCCTTTGTAAGCAACATTGGAGGACCGAACCAACGACGTTTAGTCTACTTTTAGGGCCTGCTAATAAAATAAGTTGCAATTTGGAGAGAATAGATTTTGGGTGGACGCTGCCTTTATCATGTTTTGCAAATGTTTTGAACTATTTTGCTTTTACTGAAGAAACAGCTGAGAGGGGGGCAGGCGTTATGGAGCAAAGCTACGCCGCATTTCCCCGCGGTATATCCTGAGGGGCATTTGCGTTGCGTCGCCTTTAATTGCACCTCAGAAGTAACGCTGCTCGTGGATTGAGCCATTTTTCCGTCCAAAGTGTGTATTGCAGTAAAGAAAACAAAAATTGATAAAATAGATAAATTTTAGGGATGAACACTGGGATGAATCAAAGGATAAATTGTTAAAAGGTGTTCACGAGAAGTGGAACAGGAAAAATAGTAAAGAAAAAGGACAGAATTCCATCAATGACTCTTCAAAAAAAGTAGTTTCCTCTTCTTTCAATTTCCTTTGATCTGCAGACAAGTTCTTCCTTATATTTTTTCATTTTAATTCATCCTCAAAATCTGTTTACCTTTCACATTTTAAACTCTTTATCTATAGAGACTATGGAAAATTAACAATCCGCTGAGCAGCGCCAGCTCCTATGCGACTCCAATTAGGAGCGACGAAAAGCAAAGAGCCTTCAGGATATACAATACCGCTCATAATTCGTCAAAAAAGTCGCCGAACTGCGGCGCACTCCGCCACACTCCGCCACAGTGCGGCGGAGTGTGGCAGAGTGCGGCGGAGTGTGGCAGAGTGCGCCGCAGTTCGGCGACTTTTTTGACGAATTATGAGCGGTATTGTAGGTTTTGGGTTGTTCTGTCTCATGGAGACTTCCTTTGTCAAAAATACGATCCATGTTGGGCTTT